>JAGFMW010000050.1:0-196605 GCA_021030935.1 Astrothelium subdiscretum | reverse complement strand
CGAATTTATTAATTTATTAAATATTCTAGAAAATATCCAAATATTTGAATCTCAATTTATTAATAAAATTAAATATTTTAGTATTAAATAGATTTATAAAAAATTATAACTAATTATTTAGATCTATAATAATAACAATAAAAGTTTCAAAATTTAAAAATTATTAAAATAGTATTATAAAAATAATTCGATTGCTATATAGTGTTTCTAAAATTAATAATTATTAATTTAATATCTATCACAAATATTATATTAAACAATTTATAATAATATTTTTAATTTTTGATTTCTATTTTTTTTATAATAATTATAGTTTAATAAATCTATAAATCAATAATATTTTGTTATTAGATAATAAAACACTAATTATTTGCGAATAAAATAAATTGAATTTAACTAATTTTTTAGTTAAAAATTGTGAAATATTAATCGTCAAATATTTAATCAAATTTAATAATAAAATTATCAACAAAATTAATAATAATATTAAATTAAACTAAAATCGGTAAATATTTGATATTGTTTATATTAATTTTACAAATTTTATTAATATACGCGATATTAAAAAAAAAAATAGTGTTTATATCAAATTAATTTGTTATTCAACAAACTCGTAATATTTATATAGCTATTATTTGTCAATTAAAAATAGTTTTCGATTATAGCTTTGCTATATAATATATTAATTCAATAATCAAAAATATTACAATATTAAATAAACAAATTAAATAATAAATAAATTATATTAAACAAAATTTAATTTTTATTTTATTAGATATTGAGTGTCTACAATTTTTGGTGTTTATTAATATTTTATTTGTTGATAATAATAATTTATTTTTATAAATAAATTATATTATTGTTTTTTTTAATAGTTAATATACCAATATTATTTATTAATTTTTTATCAAATATAAACGCGTCACAAAAAATATATTAATAATAAAATTATATATTATAATTAATAAATTTGATTCAATTATAGTTATTAAATTGACTTTAAACAAAATTCTCAATATTAATTTATTATTAATAATTTGTATTAACTCCAAATTTTTATTTGATTGTCTTATACAATTAGATATTATTATAAAAAAATATTTAATAATCGATTTTATATATCTATATCAAATTTACGAATAACGAGAAATAATTAAAATCAAATAAATTGCTAAAAAAATCAATTCAATTAATACTATAACAAAGCACACAAATTTAGCTATATTAGCTTATTTTATTAAAACGAATAAAATCAATATCAAGAAACAATATTAGATAAAAAGATTAAAAAAAACGCAAAAAGCAAACAAATAAATAAAATTGAATAATACTATAAAGAGTAAAAACTATAGTGTTAAAGCGAATTTTAAAGAAAATTTAGTGTTGAATTAGTTACTTTCTAGGCTTCTTATTGGCTACGAATATCGATTATTAGCTAGCAATATCGATCAATAGTGTGGTGAATTATTTGGATTCTCTATCCTCACCGTCGATAGAGGTAATTTGGTCATATGTTCACCACCTAGATATCTAGCCACCTAGCCTAGCACCTAATAACAACATGCTTCACCCACCGACCTGATTCACCCTATTAGATAGGACGTGAGTACGGGTCCCGGGTGTAGCCACAATTATCTGCCTTTCGAGGTCATTCATTGGGTAGCTTACCAAGTACCGGACGCAATGTCGTAGACAAAAATGTCGCTCATACTGCGGTAGTCGTTAAGAGAAGACTGGGCAAATTGGGTATGTGAAGTCGGCTATGAGACGAATTAGTAGAGATAATGGCGTATTTATGCATGACTACTCACATCAGTACCACCGAAGGCGACAAGAGTGCCTTTGCTGCCGGCGCGAATATATTGCAAAGTCGCATCATCTAGTAAAGGAGTAGTTCCTTGTGCGTAGGTCCAGGCCAAACTTCCAGGCGCGAGATTTAGAGACTGCATCCATGGTGCAGTCCCCTCGTCTCTCTCTGACAGCTGGGGACCAGCCTGTGCTTCATTCCTTCGGGCCTTGCCTGGCGTCCCTGAACTTGCTGTGCCAGCGTAATATGCTTTTCCGATCGCAGGAATGCTCACATCCTGCCACACATAGCTTTTCACATATTGCGTCATAAACCCATTGGGTATATTGTCTTGAATCTCGTTTTGTGTAAACAATCCCGTAGAAACATTATACACATAGGTCGTATCAGGGCTAGAGGTATTAGGATAATACAGATAAAGACTCGTGTTTGAGTAGAACATATGGCTATATTGTGCGCTCTGGTCGTTGGGGGCCCCAGAAGGTAACGGAATAGTATTATACGTATTTTCCGCAATGTAGGAATGAGCCGGGAACGGGGAGGCCAGATTGATATAAAATAAGCTATCTTCTGTTCGTAATTAGTATACAGTTGAAGAGCTAAGACAAAAGGCCATCATACCGAGCGCATTCGCATCTCCGCCGTCATACGTATAAGTACCAGCAGCGAAAAAGAAGCGTTCGCCAACGATGGAAGCTGACAGCTTTGTGAGTATTCTAAGGTTACGCGTTCCTGGTTAATTTTGGTGGGGACGTGATCTTACTACTTTGTCCTTCTAAGGAGCAAATATCTTTTTGAGCGAAAGTTACGAGCACGACAGCAAGCCAAGATACCACGTGCTGCCAGCACTTCGAGGTATGTGGAGCGTGTTCCATCAGACCGTAATTCCGCAGGTAATCTTGAATTACCGTTGGCTTTGATGAAGCAGATTAGTTGCAATGTAGAGATAGTCAAAGCTTTATGAGCCTCACAAGGCTGAGAAGAAAGGCGGGAAATTGAGACATCAAGTACGATAGCGAAATATGAGTTTGCAAAATTAAATTGCAAAGAAGAGCTGGAAAAAAGAAACTGTAGATTATTCAGCTCCGGGTCAGCTGGGTTTGCTCACGCAACATCTGCCTTAACAACCCAACTTTGCACTTTCATTGGACTGGTGCGGAGATAAAAGGTCACCAAATAAGGCAAAAGCAGACGAAGCGAGTCTAACTGCAACCGAGTGTGGTGGCACAAGTGCGCTTCGTAGAACATTCAACAACCAAGTAGCCACAACAGCCGCAAGTGGCCTGTGGTTGGCGCTTATACGTACCTAGTGATTACTCATTAATGGAAAAAAGGTTCTCTAGCTCATTGCGCGCTGCAACAATCGGATGCAGTACACTGCTGTAAGCTGTACGTCAAAGTCCAGATAAGAGCAAGTGCAACAGACTTGGAGAGCCAAATTTGGTCTCCATGACCTGATAAGGCCGTGCTCGGTCAGGGACCCCGGAGCATCTGGATTGACTCAGGGAAAAGCAGCGACCGCTCAGGAAGCAAGCTACCTGGTCAAGATTCGTGGGTTCAAGAGCGCTCGCGACTATCCAGGAGGTTTGGTAGGTACGTACCTAACCCCTGGTATGTATTAGGGAGCCGGGCTAGCATACACTGATTCCGTTTTTCGGCTGTGCCCTAGAATGCCAGTAACGTACTAGCGATATCTTAAAATCTGTCAGATACTCTGTTGGGGTACTGCGTACTCTATTTTAATAAATTCAGATGTAGTCTATTGTTAAGACACATCTTGAGCCTATTTACGATTGTTCATAATCGTTAAGCTAGAGATGGCGAGGACCCCAATCGTTATTTGCCCGTTGTAGTGACAGTGGGAGCGCACAGCCGAAAAACGGAACTAATGGAGCTCGGTTCGGGCCGAGCTCTCCTACCAACTTTCGTTCAAAGAAAAAATCTCACCACTTAGCTATCGGGATAACGTTGTACTTTCTATAAGTATGGCTGCGCCGGTCGAGCGCTTACAAGCTGTGAGACTTCCTCCTGGTCCCGCGCCTCTGACTGCAGATCAGCGTTACTGGCAAAGCTTCAAATCGCAACAATTAGTGCCTGCCGCGCATTCTAGTCCCGTAACGCATATATCTTTTCCTTCTACACCCTTAAACCCGCTTGCGGCCACGGCAGCATCCACCGATACTTTCGCAGTTACTGCTGGTGCCCGAATACAGATTTTTAGTTCTCGGACACGGCGTCTCCTGCGCGCGATTACAAGATTCGGACCTGACGACAACGCACATAGTGGTGCGATACGCCGAGATGGCCGCGTGCTCATTGCGGGTGGAGACAGTGGGGCTATACAGGCATTCGATATAAACTCGAGAGCGATTTTGAAGACATGGAGGGAACATAAGCAGCCTGTGTGGGTGACAAAATGGTGTCCACAGGGCGATTTGACAGCTGCCATGAGCTGCAGCGATGACCGTACCGTGAGACTATGGGACTTACCCGGTGAAGAGAGTCAGTGGACGGGCATAGGTCACGGCGACTATGTTCGTTGTGGAGACTTTATGCCAGGTCAAGGAGCCGGGAATTTGCTGGTGTCTGGAAGCTATGATCAGACCGTCAGGTTGTGGGACTCAAGAGCTGGTGGGAAAGCCGCTATGATATTCCAACATACATCAGCCGTTGAAAGTGTCCTGCCTATGCCAGGTGGAACGACGCTGCTGGCAGCAGCTGATAATCAAATCAATGTGTTAGATTTGGTTGCGGCGAAGCCATTGGAAAAGCTGCAGAATCATCAAAAGACGGTCACTAGTCTATGTCTAGCAAGCAATGGCTCTCGGGTGCTGAGTGGAGCTTTGGATGGCCATGTCAAAATATTTGAGACTACCAATTGGAGTGTAGTAGCTGGGTTGAAATATCCCTCGCCTGTACTCTCACTGTGCGTCGTAGGCGCAGGCACAAGCCGAGAAGACCGCCATCTAGCCGTCGGCATGGAATCGGGTGTCATGTCCATAAGGACGAGACTTTCAGGACAACAGAAAGTTCAAGCAAGAGAAAGAGAAAAGGAGATGAAGGCGCTGATAGAAGGGACGACTGAGGAATTCGACCGAAAGAAAAAGAAAAGGAGGAAGGGCAAGAAGAAAGAGCGAATATTGCGAGGTAAAGATTTCACAGGGGAAGGAGCCGACATTATCATCGACGGCAATGCGAGAGGGAATATCAAAAACCAATCGAAATGGGAGAAGGCGCTGAGAGAGGGTCGATATGCATCGGCTCTGGACCTTGTCATTACTGCGCAGCCTCAATCCAAACAGAACATCTTGACTCTTATTACAGCTCTTCGACACCGCTCAGCCCTACGGACAGCATTGAAAGGACGAAACGAAGAGGAACTAGAGCCGATTCTGAAATGGCTTAATAAAATCATCAAGGATCCGCGCCATATTAAGCTTACTAGTGATGTTGGATTTCTGATCTTGGACTTATACGCGCAGCACCTCGGCGAAGCACCCACTATCGACAAACTTATCAGGAGGTTACATAGTGCAGTCCGGTCAAGTGCAGAGTATTCACAACAAGCCCACTCGACACTTGGTATGCTCGATCTGCTCACGGCTGGAGCTTGAAACAGAAGCGGCGCTTTCCTTCACTCGATCATTGAATGGTGCCTTGGAAATCTACAAACCTCGCATTCGACTGGTGGGGTTACAATGCTCCTTCACGGACTAAGTATGTCCAAGTCTAAGCAACACCTCGGGTCCTTCCTATACTCTCCCTGTCGAGTCAACCAGCCCGCCATCTATCACCAGCTCCTGCCCAGTCACGTACGACGCTTCATCACTCGCAAAAAAGAGTGCCGCATTTGCTACGTCCCAAGCAGTTCCCATCCGGCCCATCGGCACCTGCGCATCTCTTGTTTTTCTAAATCCCTCGTAATCGCCTCCGGCATATTTATCCGCCAGGATCTTCACCAGCGGTGTATCAATCAACCCAGGCACCACCGTATTCAACCTGATCAACGGTCCACCCTGGGCATGGCGCTGTCCGTACAACACCGCCGTCGCCTTGCAAAACTGTATCAAGGCCGCTTTCGTCGCGGCGTACGCAATCTGCGGTTTTCCAATATACCGCAGTCCCGCGACCGAGGAGATGCAGATGACGTTGCCCCCCGTTTGCTGCTTTTCCATGACGGGCAGCACGAGATGCGTCATCAGATAGACGGATTTCAGATTGACGTCGACCTGCGCATCCCACACGTGCTCGCTCATCTCGGCGGGCCCACCCGGCTCGCTCTTGCCCACATTGTTCACCAGGATGTCGATGCGTCCGTGTTTCGCGACGCAAGCGTCCACGAGTTCCCGCGCTGAGTCGGCGCTGGTCACGTTGGCGGTGATGCAGGTTACGGTGGCGTTTGGGGCTTTGGATTTGATCTGGGATACGCCAGTAGAGCCTAGCTCGGGGGAGATGTCGCAGCCGAAGATGCTGGCGCCGCGTTGGGCAAAGAGGGTCGCGATGCTGGTGCCGTTGCCCCAGCCGTCTGAGCGGGCAGAGCCGATGCCGGTTATGAGGGCGACTTTGCCGGTGAGGTCGTGCATTAGGAATGTAACGAAGAGAGAATAGAAATTCTGGGGGAGGGTATGAAGGGCACGGTATGACACTTTTTACGGACGATTACTTGTTGAAACTCGATTTTGATATACAAGTGCACAGGTGAAGATATTTGTATTTCAGACAGTGGAAATAGAGGAAATCTATACAAAATACTATTTGAAAGGCAACTCACATTATGAAGGTTATTCGCATGCTGTAGCTGGGTATAGTGGGGTTGTGGGGTAGCTTTGGTGCAAGATGAAAATTTGCTATGACGCGGTGCATTGAAAACCGAGGCGAAGTCGGCGTACTGTCACTCGGGTCGTTGATGCTCTGTCGCCTGTACCTACGAATGCGAAGCAATAGTGATGACCAAAGGCTGAGACTGACCATTTTGAAAATAGGATCCAAGGCCTTGCGTCCCGGATCGAACACTTGACACTATTTAAAATCTATATATGTACAACATACCAACATCTTACAATACTACTGCAGGCATCTTTACCAAGAATAGTACGGCCGTTGAGCTGTCACAGGTCTGTCCGGTAACTGCACCCATAGCTTCCTATTGCGCTTCTTCTCCTGTCTCTCTTCATGCTGCCGTATCCGCGTCGCGTTCTCCTTCAACAGCACAGTAAGACTCGTCGTTGGCGGCCTCATTAAATTGATCCTGCCTCGCGCCCTATGATCAAAGTCTTTTCCATACGGTCCCCTCCCCACCCATGCTTGATCAACGTAGATCCCCGTACGATCTTGAATAAGTTTTCGCTTCCCTTCCTTGGTCTCAATCGTCCTCGGTTCGCCCTTGGTCCCTTCCGCCTCTCCAAGCCCCATCCCACGGGCAACGATGGCCTGGTTGCGGGCACGCTCAAGATGCTCAGCAGTGTCATTGGAGACCTTTTTCTTGCTGAAGCGCATCTGCAGGATAGCATCTTCAATGCTCTTGCCTGTGATCTGTCGCGCAAGCGGAGCAAGCTTTAGCACGCTTGTTTTGAAGAAATGTGATTTTGATAGATGCTCCCGCTCCGTCCGCTTTAGCATAAGTGTCCTCGATATCCGCCCGCGATGCCGGATTGACTGAATGACCTTTCTCCTTTCCCATCGTTGCCGTGCTCGAGGGTCAGGATCTAGGACATTGGCCATGGCAGCAGGGTCGCGGACGGGTCTACTTTCCATCTCCGCTTCAGCCTGGGCTTGACTAGAGGTCCCCTGGCCACGTGGTTCACGGCCTTGTTCGAAGATAGAGGAGGGTGCGAGGTCACCGCGTATCACCTTCGGCGGACCCGCAGGCTTTCTTTTCAGATAATTTTCTAGTAGCGGGTTAGAGGGCGCTTTAGGCCCGGAAGGGTCCTCTCTGCTGGCACGGGATCGAGAAGAAGGAGTCGCGACTGCTCGGCGGGAGACATGACTTAAAGAAGGACGGAGGCAGAGGATGAGGCATGGCCTGGACAGAGATTGGAGAGAAGTGGCTGTCATATGATTAATTTGGTACATTGACTTTGTTGATTCTGAATATACCTGGATCGGCCAGCTGCCGGGTTGAAAGCCTGACGGGCATGACTCCGCGATGATAACGTCGTGCTGTGGTGATGGAGAGAAACGAGTTCTCCCAAAACGCTCCAAAACGCTTGGCGGAGACGGGATGCGTCCCGGTCACGGGCAGCTAGGTACGGAGGACTATCGGTGTGGCTTGCAAGGAACCAACGGAAGCCTCAAGCCCTCTTCTCGGACTCGGGAAGCGCCGAAGCATGGACATTCAACAATACACCAATACCTACCTAGTATGACAGCGATGACAGACTTGATTGCGGAAAACTGGTTTAGGAGTATTCCGATCGCTTCGGATCAGGCCAAGAGGTACCCAGCAGTCGCGCAAATCCGAACGCTTCCCTCTGTCCGTGAGGCATCATGTGGACGATGGAAAGACGATTAGGTAGCTGCGGTCGCACGAATTGGGTTCTCTTTAGTCCATAGGCTGGATCTAGAATCAGGGTCTGCAAAGCCTATGACGATCTTTCCTCGCGAAGTTTGCTAGCCGTTCGCACCCCGAACAGCCACACTCTCTTCCGGTGCTTCTGTACCTAGCTGCGTCTTGATCTGTTCCCAGGTAACTAGGCCTTGCCCTCTCCTCGCATCGCCGTCTACACCCCCACCCTATAATGATACAGCTCCATCTTGCATGCCTGCTTGAACTACGCCCGTGCAGGCCTCTGTACTTGCCCTTACGGGCGTGTAAGTTTGGATAAACCATCGGGTCGCTGCGTATGTTCCTGTCCATTCGAAGCAAGCTCGGATGAGAACGCCGTGATCATGGATATCAATTCTCTCTTGTCTCCGCAAGACTCTCCAGCGCGAGATACGCCTCCACCTTCGACCGCGCCCACGTATGGAACAGCGAAAAAACGACCTTCGGGACCAGAAAAACGGAGCTCGTCCAGCCTGAGCCAGCAAATCACTTTAACTCAGGGCGTCATGAGTCACCCGTCGTTGTCCCACAATCCTTTCACTCAGGCCCAGCAGGAGACTCCTTCACCCACTGTCGCGAGCCTAAGCACCCAGAGCGACCGATTGCCGCAGAGCGCAACGAGCACACCGACGATTGAGAGTAGAGGTGTTGGCTATGTGCAGGATACGCGGATGAGCATGCCGGGTCGACAACCGTCAACACCCCAGATGGATACGCTCGCAGGTGTGTGAAGAATTTCATTGCTACGTCACACGCGGACGCGAGGAGTCCTTGGCCGAAGCTGACCTTGGAGACAGATTTGGCATCTATGCAACAACATCAGCAAGTTGCACGTCAAAACGCGAATGGACTGCGGAGCAGCGAAATATATGAGGCACAGCGTTCGCCTGCTCATGTAAAGTAAGTCGAGTGTGTCGTAGTTCCATGGCAAGGGATGAGTCACACATGGTGCACCTCCTCGAGGTTGTTGCTAACGGAAGCTCCAGTTACACCGCACAACGACCCTCGATATCAGCACGCTCATCAAGAGATCTACTGATGGCTGATGCTCCCGCCGAGCCTGCTCCTCCCCGTGTCTACGTTGCCTCCTCTCTCTCAAAAGCCGATCTCGAGACCATTACTGAGCTGGCCAGCTATGTAGCGGAGAACACGTACGCGTATGATTCGCACGTGCACCTCATCAATCTCCTCCACCGTGGTTTTGTTCATCATGTCAATCCTCCAGACACTCCTGAAAATGCCGGCAACCCTCGGGAATACAAGTTGGTTCAGGATATGCGACAGGCCCGTGAGGCAATGAACACGCGGTTTCCCGTTGGCGAAGAGCTTTGGATCGATTGGCTCCAAGATGAAATACTCCTCGCCAAGTCGGCTGAAGATTGCATAGGTGTCATGGAGCTATGCCAAAAGGCCGTCACGGATGAACCTGGTAGTGTCAAGCTTTGGCGTCTGTACGGTGACTATCTTTGGCAGCTGTATGACGCCGCCATCGGACACGATTCTCAAGCCGGCAGAGACTGGTCAGAAGAAGATAAATTAGTGGCCGTGGAAGTATTCAAGTGGGATCTCATGTTTCAAGTCTGGCAGCAAGGCGTCGATACTACACAATGGCATATCAACGACAGTCACCTCGTCTGGGATCGATACATCGAAGCAATATCGCGGGAGCTTGCCGAAGCACAGTCAAGAGATGGTGTGCAGCAGGTCAAATCGCTCTTCATTGAGCGATTGCAGCAACCCCATTCCCAATGGGACGACACGTTTCAGAAATTTTCATCTTTTGTTACAACTTACGATCAGGCCAATTACGAAGAGGAAATGGTGTCAACCAATCAACGAGCTGGCGCGGCCAAGCAATCTTATGCTTTGCGTGGAGAATTCGAATTCAAATTGCAACGAGCTTCTGAATCTGGTGACAAAGACGTAGAATGGACAATACTCCAGGAGTATCTCCATTCCGAGCTCCACCCACCGAAAGGCGTCCAATTTGACATGAATCTCACTGCTGCTCTTTTCGACAGGGCTGTGACCCGCTTTCCAACCGACGCAAATATATGGGAAGAATATGTTGTCTTGTTGATGGAACAAGCATCGAGTTCCTACTCCGCTCTGCCCCTGCTTGAACGAGCAACCCGACATTGTCCTTGGTCAGGGAATTTATGGTCCAAAAGACTCCTTGTCTGCGAAGTTGCAGGGCGACCTTTTGAAGAGCTCGAAGAAATCAAACACAAAGCTACCAAGACTGCACTTCAGGATATTGGTAGCATGGACGAGATTCTTAAAGTTTATACCCAGTGGTGTGGCTACCTACGCCGTCGAGCCTTTGCGTATGAGACAGGCGCGACCGAGGATAATATCGATGAGGCAGAAATGGGTATCCGCAGTACAATCGAAGATGTCAGTAAGATAGGCGAAAAGAAATATGGGAAGGATTTTGATGGGGATCCGCGGTACCGCATCGAGCGTATATACTGCAAGTTCCTAACTCAGGCTGGCAACATCCAACAGGCGCGCGATCTCTGGCGCAGTCTAATACCGAAACATGGCGATAGTTATGATTTTTGGTTCAGTTTTCACCGATGGGAAATGCTGGTCTGGGGTCGGTCAAGCTTCATGAAGGGGGCTGTGAAGGGTACTGGGGAGTTGAGGAACCCGGCGGAGGTCACGAAGGTGTTGCGAGAAGCCATCCAGCGGCCGAATCTCGACTGGCCAGAAAAGGTCATTGAGCTCTTCATCAATCACTGCGAGCAGAACGAAAGTGCGCAGGAGCTGGAGTTTGCTTCAGTCGAAGCGCATAAAGCAATAAAGCGGACTCAGGCTCGAAGAGATAGGGAAGCAGTACAAGCTGCGAAAGCTGCCGAAATTCAGCAAGAGTCAACGGACAATGACGCCGTTTCGTTACAGGCAAACGGGAAGCGGAAGCGGGAAGACGATACCGAGGAAAATGGGAGTATTAAACGGAGCAAACCTGAAGACCAGTCGGATTTGGAGAAACCCAAGTTCGGCGATCCTTCCTCTGGAGCAACTGCTCAGGCGAAACGTGACCGCGAGAATGCTACTATTACTGTCAAGAACCTCCCGTCCACAGCAACTGAGCTTAAAGTGCGTCAATTCTTCCGAGATTGTGGAATTATCAATAGCCTCAACCTACTCCCTTCCGATTCTGATTCGACCAAAACCGCAACTATTGAATTCGAGTCTCGAGATGACGTCAGAATCGCGAAGACCAAGGGTGGCAAGACGCTCGATGGACAGGAAATTAGCATCCAGTCCGGCTCAGGAAGCACTCTTTGGGTGACGAATTTCCCACCAAGCGCCGACGAAACATTTATCCGTGAACTTTTCAGCCCCTACGGAGAGGTCGTTGAAGTGCGATTCCCTTCACTGCAACAAAACACCCACCGGCGCTTCTGCTACGTGCAATTCCTAACCGGAGAGCAAGCTCACGCAGCCACCAAACTCGACGGCAACGAACTGCAGGGCTACCGACTTGTCGCGCGGATATCGGATCCTACACAAAAGAAAGACCGTGTTGGCGCCGCGCATGAGGGCCGCGAGGTCCACGTGGCTAATCTCAATTGGAATGCCACGGAAAAGGACGTTCGCGACATCTTCGCCCAGTACGGCACCGTCGAAAGCGTCCGCATTCCCGTCGACATGAAGGGCCGCAGCAAAGGCGCCGCTTTCGTCGTCTTCAAGACCAAAGACGAAGCCAACGCCGCTCTCGCCAAAAATTCCAATCCTTTCCGCGGACGTATCCTCAAAGTCGATCTTGGCGTCGCTAATGCAAAGGGCAACAAGCGCACCGCGGCGACGATCTTCAATGCTGCATCCCCTGGACCGGAGACCGGCTCTGCCATGTCCGTCGATGATGGAAACCAGAATCAGGAGAGCAGAGATAACGCAAACGGAACCCCGAGTGCAGCATCTCCATCCACAGGGCAGCAGGAGCAGCGGAGCCAAGCCGAACATCACAAGCGTGAGCGTACGATTGCACTCCTCGACGTCCCAGATACGGTCAACGATACCCGGATCCGTGCTCTCGTGGAGCCGTACGGCTCGCTGCGGAAACTCACGCTACGCCCCGATCATGGCGGCGCTGTCGTCGAATTCGAGCACGTCGGCGACGTCGGGAGGGCAAGTCTGGCACTCGAGGGCCAGGAGGTTGCGAGGGGGAAGAGAATCCGAGTTGGCACCGTGAATGAGCTGTTGCGGAGCAAGGCTGTGCATGAGAGCGATAAGATTCAAGTGGGGAAGGGCGGTAGCAAGAAGAAGGACGAGAAGGGAACGGAGGGAAAAGCGAATGGCGCTGGAGGCTTGATTGGAGGGCCACCGATTAGCAGGCCAGGACAACGCGGTGGGCGGAGGGGTGGCTTGGGAATGAAGAGGGGTGGCATGGCTGGTGGCGTACATACAGGAGGAGATCGTGGAGGTAATGAGGGAGCCGCAGGTGCGGAGAACAAGGGGAAGACACAAGATGATTTCCGGGCTATGTTGGGCAAGAAAGCGGAATAGCATAGTATATCCTTACCGACAGAAGCATGCAAGGCTGTCTTGCGAGGAAAATGGTAATTGTCTTGATACGGGATCTTACGATCGGAAGGGCGGAGGGAATAGGAGGCGGGAGGCGGGGGTAGGTAATCCAATAAAGGGAAATAGGGATAAACACTCTCGACCCGACTCATCGTGACCTAAGGTTACTACGTGAAAGGCGACGAGGCGGTAGAAGGTCAGGTGATCGAGTCTTGCCACGGTTACGGCAGTACGGAATTGATTAATTTATAAATGCTTCTTCCTGAACCAGCTCTGCACTAGTCCCGCGATTTCTAGATTGTTCTTCTCCATGAACACGAAATGGCTATTCCCATGTACGCCAACCGCAGGCAGATTCAACCACTCCGCGTCCACACCAGCCTGGCTCAACCACGCCGCTGTACAGTAATCATATCGAGCATGGTAACCTGCCTCACTAGTTACCACCACTATTGGGATTTGAGCAAGATGCACGAGGCGTTTTGCCGGCTCTTTCTGCAATGTACAGCCCACTACGTGCTCTGATACGGGTAATTCTACTATTGTCTGAAGATCTGTCGCCGGATCGCTCACCGGAGGATCATATGCCACCGGCAGCGTTGTGACGCCCCAAACCTGCACCGTGGCTCCCGCCGTGGAATTCGGCACTGAAATGGGCGGACCCGCAGGCTCGATGGCGACAATGCCTTTGACGAGATCTGGACGCATCTCTCCGATCCCGAAGCCATACGGGCCGGCTTGGGAATGAGAGATGATGATCGCGGGGCCAATGCAATCGAGCAACGCGGCGCCGGCGTGGCGGTTGTTTGCTTCAGACTCGGTGACGTTGAGCTGGGACTGGGCTTGCGAGGCATATAACGTGTCGAAAGCTGGATCTTCCCCCGCAACGCCAGAACCGGGCCATTGTGTGTGGAGTTTCGCTTGAGGCCAGAGATTGAAGAGTTGGATGGCGGTGAAGTATTCTTCAATGTACCCGGTCGGCGGGATGGTTAAGGCTGAATCGTCTGGAAGCCAGGGACTTCGACCGCGCTGGGGCTGGTCGATGATATACACGACGAACCCCTGCCGCAGGAAATAGGATGCCCAGCCTTCTCGACCATCAGGGGTGTTTAGCCAATTCTATTCCACCGTTAGTTGAGAATCTCTAATAAGATATGACTGGGCTGGTCTTTGATTGTCTGCTTCCACGTTACAAGAGTTCAACGTCGTTCAATTAAAATTATTCAAATTGAGGACCAAGGAGATGTTGCGCTGAGATCCACGGAGACGGACTATGCGCACTTACTGTTCCTGTCTGTGCCACTCCATGCCAAAATAATAGAGGATACTTCTGCCGAACGGTCTGAGGAATAAGTTGCTCAACGTATAACTGGTCAACCAGGTAGGTACCACTTGTTCCAAACTTCCCGCCACGCTACCTGGCTTAGTGGCAGATCAGGAGGCCGGAAACCCTAGATGACTTACTGGTTGAGTGGCATTAATATACCTGCCACCTACATAGAAATAGGTACGCTTTGAAAAGGCCTCTGGAGATGAGTAGTTGAGGACATTAGGCTGTTCCAAATCTCGTCCAAGCGGCAAAGCCAGGACGAGGGTGTGCAGAAGGAAGGACACATTGAAAGTATGAAAAAATCGCATTGTAGGAATATCACCTGTATGCTGAAGCTGGCACGCTGGGCAAGGCTGTGACCACTATCATCTCAACCCTTAAGTATTTATTTCCCTGACCGGATATTTTCATGACCGGGGTGCATGACGATGATCATCATCCCGCATGATGATTGAGACTAATTTCCGAGCGATCTTACTCCGCACAGTTCTGAAGAGTAAGCTTGGGAGAGCTTCGGCATATGTTGACTTGACGCTAAAGCAGACTCAGATCAATTTCGACGAGTTCAATGATTCTAATTGGGTAAATCTAGCTCGATGGTTCCATATGAAGGTCGAAAAACCAAGCGTTCTGCTTTCGCATCTTGACGTGTAACTACAAACGCCGAAAGCTTCTTCTGAGAGCACTACAGAAAACGAGGTTTAATCAAATTTTATGACGTAATTAGTCTAGTGTTGTAGGTACCTGTGGGAAAACCCGGGGAAATGCCCACTTGGCCCATGCCGGCCGCCGTAATTTTTGAGAATTCTCCACCACCTGGACCTGTGATCTACCCTCAATTCTCCATCGCGTCTACACAATCAGGCGCAGCTGATGATTGAGCCGAGGCCAAACGATGGAGATAAACGCCGTGGACGAAGTGCCTAGCGAAGCGCCCCCAATCACGGAACAGGATGCAGCCAATCTGCCTATTAGAAAGCGCAAGCGAGACACTACGGCCGATGAGATAGAAGTTGACCTTGATGCACCGGAGCCACCCTCAAAGAAATCCAAGCGCAGAGCCAAGAAAGGGAAACCAGATCATCCAAAGGTGTCTAGCAATTCTAGAGCTATTTCTCGACATGAGCTTTCCCCGACGAATCCTGCATCCTCGCCCTCCCTATCCCCGTCCGAATTTGAAGAACGGGAGACCAAAACCGCCGTAGAAGCTCCGCGGAAGACTCATGGTGTCTGGATCGGGAACTTGCCTTTCACCTGTACATCATCCTCACTACGCACCTATCTCACCACCGTCTCGCCTGCAATCACCGACGTAACCATTGCGAGAGTCCATATGCCCCCTCCGGCACCGCCGCTCTTCACTAAAGGAGCGAAACCGTACAATAAGGGCTTTGCATATGTCGATTTCACCACGCAAGATGCACAACAGGCCGCCATCAAGCTCAGCGAGACGCAACTGGGTGGACGGAATCTCTTGATTAAGAGTTCCGATGATTTCGAAGGTCGGCCGGACAAGCCTACGAATGCCACCGGCAAGGCTTCTGCAACATCTGTCGCTGCAAATGGCTCAAGGAAGAAGGGAGCTGGACCCAACCCGCCGAGTAAGAGGGTATTTGTTGGGAACCTCGGATACGAGATGAAGAAAGAGGATTTACAAAAGAACTTTGAGCCCTGTGGTGAAATCGTGGATATTCATGCCGCGACGTTTGAGGATTCGGGCCGGTCAAAGGGGTATGCGTGGGTGACGTTTGCAACTCTCAATGCAGCGCAGGCGGCAGTCCGCGGGTGGTGTAAGAAAAGGGTTGAAAAAGAAGAGACTGTACGTGAGGAGGGTGGTGACGGAGAGGCACAGCAGAACCAGACGAAGAATAAGGGTCAAAAGTGGTTCGTGAATCGCATCCGTGGCCGCCCGATTAGGTGCGAATTCGCCGAGGACCCAGCGGTCAGATACGAGAAGCGATTTGGCAAGTCGGCAAAAGATAACGGTGGTGACGGAGCCGGGACTTCAGGGAATGATCGGAACGGTGAGACAGAAGGCTTAGAGGATGAAGAAATGCTGGACGTGGACGCAGTGTTTGACAGTGAGGGTCTTAAGTCCAGTTCTAGATCCGGTGCGAAGCGGCATCAAGATAGCCATCGACCGCAGAAGAATGATGCACGGAAAATACCGCCTGGGGCTGCGCTTGCAAGGGCAAACAGAGGGAGCGACGCTATTGTGAAGGGCCAAGGCACAAAGACTATTTTCGATTAATACCCAGTTGCGTGCATAGAAATGCATAAGGAGAAAATTACCAAGAGAGCCTTTTCGGAAATATGAATGGCAAGAGTTACAACCAATTTTGAACTGCGTTTTCATCAGTGAAGTAAGACATTGATTTAATTCAAATCAGGGTGAGCCATCAGCAAACACAGACCATAAGTCATGTCAGATCTAGGATATCCGAAGGTGTCTATGATGGCATTCCGATGGGCTAACTATCAGGGCGTATTTTACAGAGACAAGTAATGCAATCATCAATCCCTAGGGCCGGAAAAATGTATCTTCGTATGCAATTTAGTAAAATCCTCCCTGGAAACCCTTGGCTCAAATATGAATAGAAGCGGGTCGAAGTGACCATCTTAGCCTTGCTGCCTCTTTCTCTTGCCGACCTGGGCCGAGAAGCCTGTCTTGATTGCTTGGACGGACCTGCGGGAAGCGCATGAGTTGCAGGTCACGTACCAGAGACGGTTCTCTCCCTTCGAAAGTTCGGTGTCTGGACTGCGGCATGTCTTGCACGTGACGTATTCGACTTAAAGATATCGTTAGCTAGAATAGAGCAGATAACTTATTGCGAGACGTACCGATATATCGACGCAAGACGTTCTCAATCTGCTTCTGTTGGAACCTGCCCTTAATCACCAGTCGTCGACTTCCATCAACACTACCGTTCGTACCCAATTCAGCGAACAGGAAGGATATGACCTAAGCGAATACAGTGAGCAACTAAATATGAGAGAGCGCTGAATTAAAACATACGTGCTCGTCCGTGCGTTTCATTCGTTTGCATATCTCCGGAAGATTTGCGAAAATCGTCTTCTTGTTTCCTTCTCTGAGACACTGGGGTGGTGGGATCTTATAGCTCTTGGACACGCCACTTGCCAGATCTGGGTGATGCGAGTGCAATTGGGTGAAGAACCTCGACAGCAGCGCATTGTATCCGATTGGCGTCGCATTGTCGTGTGACCAGATGCCGGTACCCTTGTCTAAGTCGCCATCCTGTTCCAGTGCTTGCGCCTCAGCAGTGGTCTCCTCGTCCTTGTCCTCTCCCTCAGCACCACCCGCCTTTGCGAGCTTCGCCTCAAAGTCGTCTCCTGCCTTAGGGGTTTTCTTCTTTTTCTTCTTCTTGATCGCGCTGAGGTCGAGGTCGTCGCCGTCGGCCTCGCCTTTCTCCTCATCCTTGGGCTTTTCTTCTTCGCTGTCCTTCTTCTTCGGCTTCTTTTTCTTTTTCAGAGAGAGGTCTTGCATCATAGCATCGATGTCGTCGGGATCTTTGTCTTCGGATTTGGCGTGCGACTCGGCGCTATCCTTGTCACCCGGCTTGGCTGAGCCATTGCCGTTGATCTCTTTGACTTCACCATTGCCATCGACGATTGTGGTGTCCTCGCTAAAAGCGACGGATTTGCGCGGCTTGCGCTCGGAAGTAGGCTCCTATTCCGCCGTTGTGAGCTTCCCATAATATGTGAAAAAAGATTAGACGTACGACTCCTGCCATGATTGTAATCCTCGCTCGCTGTCGATAGTCTACTGCCTGTATGTTCCAGAGGTGAACAATAGCGAGTGGCGGGCAAGTGGCAGTCGGGAAAGTGACTCAATTTCCGGCGGGATGCAGTCACCCAGTGCCCGACGAACTTCCATCCAATCGTCCTGCTAGGCACGTGATGTGCCTTGGTCACCTCATCCAGTCAATTTAAAGTCTGCCAAGCTCCAAGCCTTCTTAGGAGCGTTCAGGATTGTGTCCATTGCTTATTCAAGCTTCGAAAGCCCATACGCTCTACATAGACTCGACCACTTTAACTTTCTCCGGTTTCAAGATGTCTCAGACATTGTCCGACAATTCTTTCATAGTCCACGACCCATCACCACCCTCTAGTGGTAGCCATGTGGACGAGCATGACGATGAACTCGATTCTCTACCCTCCATCTCTGATACCGAGGTTGAGTCGGAGGATGCTGACGCTGAAGCGGAAAGGGAATGGCGAGAGAGTCTCCAACAGCTACAATTGCTCTTGACCATGGTTCTGGTACCTTATATCGGGAAATATTTTGGCAGGAAATGTGCATACTGGGGTGAGTCTTACTCTGGTCATAAGGTTCACTTTGTATCAGCTTCGCTGCCAGGGATGGATTTAGCTAACGCGTTCATCCCACAGCTTGGGCAAGGTTCATGGAATGGAAGTACCCCGTCGAAGTCGTTGTGACGAGTCCTGGCACGTTCAAAGCCGCGGGAGCCGTGGAAGCCGCTGCCCCAATCTGATTCACTGGCGATGGCTATACACCACATTCACGATCGAAATGCCGACAAGCGGAAATCATCGCACGCAAAAGAGGGGCAATAGCAAGGAGTCATAAGATTCCTTAAAAAATATTGGATTATGAACCAACGGCGCTTTTTAGCCTTTTCAGCCCTGCAGCCGCCTGCTTCGCTCCATCATCAAAGCCGATAGCTGTCGATAAGCTTCTCGCCTCCTCATATCGCTTCTTGGCTTCCTGCGGCTGGCCTCGCATTTCAAGGATCTCGCCCATATTATGAGTTGCAACGACACATCCCATGTCACATTCTTCATCCCGCTCTGGAGGTGTGATTTTGGCCGCAACAGACAATGCGCGGTCTGCCCAAGCCAGGGCGTTGACAAGGAGGGTTTCCCTGGCTGATTTGAGGTCTGGGGGAGGTCCAGGGGTTGGTATGGACGTGGATGCTAGTCTTGAATGATCAGAGCGGGGATTCTGTTGGGAGAGAGACATTGCAACGTTGTTCACTAAATAGATACGTCAATACTTGAGACACAGCGAAAAAGGGCTCGAAGCGGCTTACTGAGGACGACTGTGTGGCAATCCGTCTGTCCTTGTAGAGAGAGGGCCTGGAGAAAAAGAGGTGTTGCAAGGAAATGCATATCCTTGGCTTCAAATTCGTGTGCTAAAGCTGTCAAGGAACAAGCGAGTCAGCATTATGACTTGGCCAATATCGGATTCAACAAGACTCGAAACTCAGTAGTCCAAATATTTCTTGGAATGCAAAATACAGACTTACATTCAAGAGAAGCTCCAAGTTCACTATCGCTCAGCCACTCCCCTTCCCCCTCTTTCACCCCTTCCTTTTCTCTCCTTTCTTTCTCTTTCAACCCTGCTTCGACTGCCCATACTAATCTTTCCTCTGCCGTATCCCTGTCCCATACGTGTGGATCGGCATACATCTCTCCCAGCTTTGCACTAAATTGCACAACCTTCTTCAGTACCCGCGTTCGCTTTCCCCTCTTCAACCTCACATTTTCATTCGCTTTCATCAACTCCTCCCGCTCTTCCTCCCCCATCCCCGGATCTACGGGCTTTTCCTCTGTGCGCAACGCCTCGTCGCCGTACATCTCGATCCACTTGAGACAGTCCGCGCGAACAATCTCGAGGATCTCAGCCGCTTTGCTGTGCTTTCCAATCTTCTCCATTAGATGTGCTATCGAGATCTTGACGCCCAGGATTTCGTCACTGAATGGGTCCATTTGGAGCTCCTCTGCAAGCTGTAAAGCCTGCTTATAATATTTGATGGCAAGCTTGGCATCTAATTGGTAGTTGGTGTAGTAGATCGCGCGACGTAGTTTGACGGCGACGGGTTCAGGGTAGTTGTGGTAGGCGCCGATGAAATAGGTTTGGTAGATGTAATTGGCGTAAACAAAAGAGGACATAGCGATGAGGATGCTGGGAATGTATTAGCGGGTTCTCTTAAGGGGTTACACCAAGGGACTGAAGGGAGAAGTGTACCCGATGATGACGGTGGGAAAAGCGATTGGGTGCTCATGGAGAAGCTCTCGAGAAGACTGGACAAAGCTCTTATGTCGGCATTGTGGACGCGAATGGCTTACACTTTTAGGCCAAAGACGTATTCTGGGATTCGCATTACGGTGGGTGACGATGTCTCTTAGCTGCTGGGCTGGAGGTAGAGATGATCTTTTTAGATTTCTAGGAAGTCTTCGAAATGGCGCGTTGATAAAACTGGGTGCGATTTTGCGTGTAGCCATTCTCCCAATCAAATCCATGCTGCTGTTCTTTTCGCTTGACTTTGTTCAATGGACGATATTGGTTCTACGTTAAGTCGGAGCGGACGTCGCGTTGATTCCGGGGTTCTGAAATTTCGTAGGGCTGATGTGACATCACCTACTGGAGCAGCGCGCGATTCATTGAATTCACGCGTCACCCCGCAAAAATTCAAGACCACATACCTACACACCCCACCATGTGCGGACGTTACGTCCTGACTCTAGTAAGCCTAGCTTTGAGTATGGTTTTATTTCTTTTCCAGAGCTAAATATTTGCATAGCGGCCTTCAGAGGTGCGCAGACGGCTTCAAGAGGAACACATGCCCTCGGAGGAAACTCCGGAAGACGATCAGACCCGCCAGACTTATAATTTCGCACCCGGCTACCACGGCCTCGTGTACAGAGCCGATGTACCTGACTCTGGAGCCGGACAGAGGCACAAAGATGGTGAGCGTCATAGCGAGGATAAGGCTGCGATGCAGGAGGACGAAGCCATGAACAGAGTTGCAGCAGCAATCGAGGATAGCAAGATGACGGAAGAAGAACAGCTCAATAGGGTTGCTACAGACGTGGAGAGCGAACCTCAATCCACGACCTACAAATTGCAGGCTATGAAATGGGGCTTAGTCCCCTTCTGGACGAAGCGTAACCCAGATTATGGATCGATGATGAAGACCATCAACTGCAGGGATGATTCCTTGATTGAAAATCGCGGCATGTGGACTACAATGAAACAGAGGAAGAGATGTATTGTGGTTTGCGAGGGATTCTACGAATGGCTCAAGAAGAATGGCGGAAAGGAGAAGATACCTCACTTTGTGAAGCGGCAGGATGGCCAGTTGATGTGCTTTGCAGGATTGTGGGATTGTGTCAAGTTTGAAGGTAAGTCGTACATATCCTTTTGGCTGTGACTGCGGCTCTCCTGCTGCATGATGTCGCTGCAAGGCCCAGTCAGACTCACCGACGGCACAGGATCCGAGGAGAAGCTGTACTCTTATTCCGTCATAACGACAAATTCGAATAAGCAGCTCCAGTTTCTGCACGACCGCATGCCGGTCATTCTTGATAATGGATCGGATGAACTCCGTACCTGGTTAGATCCTGAACGTGCAGAATGGAACAAGGAACTACAATCTCTCCTGAAACCTTACCAGGGTAACTTGGAATGTTACCCTGTCAGCAAAGACGTGGGGAAAGTTGGGAATAACTCGCCGTCCTTTGTTGTTCCGCTGAACAGCACTGAGAACAAAAACAACATTGCCAATTTCTTCGGCAACCAGGTGAAGGGTGCGAAACCAGGCGAGGCGAAAAATGAGGCAGCAAATCGAGTTGATGCGGTGAGGTCAGGAGGGGCCAAGGTTAAACATGAGCCTGAAGATGACAACCGTGCCACACTCGAGCAGGATGGCGGTGATTCCAATGCACCGGTACCCGCTCCTGTCAAGTCCGACGCGAGAGATCCATCAGCTATCAAGAGAGAGCACAGCTCGAGTGAAGATGGTGACACCGCAGATGGGGCGGGGGAGCCCCTGATCAAATCGCAAAAACTAGACGATCACCGCTCGATTAAGGAGGGAGATGCGGATGTGTCGCAGAAGAGTGATCACGATAGCTCGTTCGAGCAAGCAGCCAGCCGGCGGCCGCGCAAGACGCGCAGTGCGACGAGCAATGCGAGCCCAAAGGGTAGCCGTGCCGCCAAGGGTGCAGAGGGAAGCCAAAAGATCACCAGCTTTTTTACCAAGTGAGTCGCGGCGAGGCGAAGACGTTTGAGATGCGTTGTTTGCCGATCTTGGGCAGACTCGGGTAACTCGACGCGCGCTAGTGAGGGCAGCTCGGGTCTTGGCCCTACCTCATACGGGGAAGCGGACGCGTTGCTGTCACTCGCATTGGGCCCATGTAGCCGCACAGTCGCGCCGGAAGCGCTTTCTAGAAGCAGGCACGATGTGCACCGCCCGCTGACTGGACTTACTGGAGGACGACAGGGGCGACAGGGCTGCCTCAACGGCGCAGCACCACAGGATCATAGACGTAAGTACCTCCGTGTATGGAGACACAGATAAGCGCCCGGAAGAATAGTTAGGCGCTGTCAGGATTGCGCATGAGCTGAAGGCACTGCGAGTCTCAAGCGGGGGGATTTAGGCAGTTTGGGCACAGCTTCCCTCGTTACTGAGGCACGCTGTAGGACAAGAAGACACATGATCCGCAGTTGACGCAGATCCGCATACAACGTGGCACGCAAAAAAGCAAAACCGCTTTATGAGCAAAATCGTGATTGGCCGCATGCCGGGAATTGCGCGGCCCGGCCAGAGATGCGGCCCGTGTCTAAAGGGTCTCGCGGCTCGACTTTCATAGGACGCATAGTATTACCACACCCATCCACCCATCCGCCAGTACCATCGACGCAACTCTAAGGTAGGGAACCCGCCGCCCGCCGTGTGTTGGCCCTGGCCGCCGTCGCTTTCGCCTTCATCTTCCTCGCGTCTCGCGGATCTGCGAGGCCCATCTCAAACACCACCGCTAGCGAGCATCTCGGATAGCCGTTGGACGTGGGGTGCGTTACCCATCCTGGCCGGCTCTGCGGCCACCGTGCACCTGCGCGATTACTTCTGCCCGTCCGCTCGGTAACCACTCGCTCAGGATGTAAATTGCGGCGCCTGTCCCGGGCTGCTGCCTCTGACTAGACGTTGTCTTACGTCTTACGGCTGCGTGCAGCCATCGATTCCTGTCCTCCGCTGGGACTCCAATGTCGCTCGTAAGAGCAGGCCGTAAATGCTGATAGCCTGTAAGTCTTGATGAGAACGCTCGACGTCGGCATCATGACTGACAACACGTCCCATCAGCTCACTATGGCCTCTTTCCTCGACTTGCTGGCCCAGAACCAGCCACAGTTTCGAACCCGCCGTGCTCTCATCATCCTCGGAATCCAAAATGATTTTATTGGTCCCCAAGCGGGCTTCATCGAAGAGCTTCAGCCGTATGGCTTTCTGGACCGGATCAAGGCTGTCATCCCGCACTTCCGGGAATCGGGCGAGATTGTCTGGGCTCGTTCGGAATACACTAACGATGTCACTGTCAATGACTCGGAAGAAGAAGATGGCGAGCGAGTGATTTACCGAGTCGAGGAAAAGCCGGACGACATCGCAGTTGACACCGATTCCGAACAAGACCATGATGATGTTGACCCGCTAGAAGCAGATGTCGATCCGTCACCACCCGTCTCGCCAACCCATCCCCCGCCTGGAATGACCCGAACGAAGGCCCTCCTCGAGACACTAAAGCGGGACCGTCCCAAATCAAGAACGCCTGATGAACTCCAAAAACTCCCTACCATCCAACGGGACGAAGACAAAGGAGAGCTCTTCCTTGACAAGACATCGAGAATGAGAGCTCTTTGTATTCCCGGCACATGGGGTGCTGAGATAGAGGATTCTTTCAAGCCATATATTGATAACACGACAGATCTGCAAATCATCAAGCCCAAATACTCGGCTTTCACAGGCACTGATCTTCTCTTAACCCTACGGACTAAATTCATCACCGAGATTTACCTCTGTGGGGTATTGACAAACGTGTCCATCTACGCCACTGCTATGGACGCCGCAAGGCACGGCATCGTTATCAACGTTCTCGAAGACTGTTGTGGATACAGACATCGGCCTTTGCACGACGAGTCTGTGAAGCAAATGAAGGAGCTGATGGGTGCTTCTATGGTGATTAGTCTGGAACTCTACAAGCGGTCAGAGAAAGCAGCCGAGGCCGATCCTGTACGTTCTCTCAAGGATCGTGAAGCAGTTGAAGGTGCGTTCGAGGGTATGACTTTAAGCCATAGCTTACCGGATTCGATTTCTACAGAGCCTGCCACATCATCAGATGCAACGAATGACCCTGAAGTATCGAGACCGAGAAGAGTCAGGCAGAAGCCCATCGTCCGAAGAAGCGGAGGTGTCAGAGATCGTGCGGAGGCAGCGTTTGCGAACACGCAGCAAGAGTCCGGAGTGAGTGTGCCTACTTCTTACAGGATGTACAAAAAACCTCGGTTTCGAGGTAGTCAAGAGAGACAAAGGCTGAAGAATGAGCACGAAAAGGTCGACGCGCGAATTGATGGAGCCATCGCCAAGCTAAACGACCATTTGAACAATGGCGCCAAGTTGATCGAAGACGCTCGCAAAGCGGCAAAACTCATCGACGATGAGTCTTCTCCCGAAACTGGCAGGTACGACGAGAATTTCGGCCAAGAAATCCAAGCCAACTCGCTGACAAAGAAAGAACGGTTGCTACGGCCCAGCAAAAGGGTCGTGGACCTTTACCAATTCCCGAAACGACAGGTCGCGATCCAGCCCAAGACCTTGGATCCAATGACCGGATAGGCGAGGGAGACTCGTACATGGTGCACGATTTACTCCCGTCCAACCGTGGATTAGACATTGCTACTGATAATTTTGATATGGATAGCGTCTTCCAGCAGCTGTACGATGAAGTACGGTGGCAGAAAATGTTTCACCAACAGGGAGAAGTTCCAAGGTTAGTTGCAGTACAAGGCGAAATCGGCGAAGACGGATCAGAACCCATCTATCGACATCCATCTGATCAAGCGTTGCCAACGTTGCGCTTTTCACCGGCCGTGCAGCATATACGTGAATACGTACAAAGTGTTCTCAAGCATCCTGTCAACCATGTCTTGATACAATTGTATCGCTCAGGTACCGATTATATTTCGGAACACTCTGATAAGAGCTTGGACATCGTGCGTGGATCCAGCATAGCGAATGCCAGCTTTGGCGCCCAGCGTACGATGCGACTCCGTCTTAAAAAATCGGCTCTTACTCCCGAGCAGCTCGAGCAGTATGAACAAGATCCGGCGGGGTCGCGACAAACACAACGTGTCGTTATGCCACACAACTCTCTCTTTGTCTTGGGTCCCAAAACCAACACGCGTTGGCTTCATGGCATCAACCCAGACAAGCGCCCATCAAGTGCACGAGCAGATGCGGAAACTGCGTACGGTGGCATTCGGATTTCGCTTACTTTTCGCCATATTGGAACCTTCATCTCTCCTGCTCTTGAAGGCGGGCAGCAAAAAATATGGGGCCAAGGGGCGACAAGCAAGAAGGAGGAATTAGCTAAGCATCCCGTCAATAATGATGAAGCCGAGTCGGAGAAATTGGTTCATGCCTTTGGAAAAGACAATCATGACAGTGACGGTTTCGATTGGGAGAAGATTTACGGCAATGGTAGCGATGTCCTACATCTCCGCGAGCCACCCAGAGAGACTCCCATACTTTACCTTAGCGGCGATCGAGTCCAAGATCTACGTGTAAAAATATGGCTAGCAGAATTAAGCTTTCAATATGCAGTGGTGGATGCACCCCCCGAGGTTGAATTCTCGCCACTCAGCCAGAGGCGAAGAAGACAACTTATGTTCCGAGATACGGACGGAAAACACACCGAGGTCGAGGGCGCGCTCGGTATTCTGGCTTATCTTGAAACAGCTATCGACGAGGATGGTAATTCAGTTGCGAAAAACGATACCGGAGAAAGGACGAAGGATGCCGGAGACAGCCTCGCGCTCAAAGCCTCATTGCTCTACGAAGCGGTGGACATCTATACGCTCTGGCTCCATCATTTTCATATGCAGCCCTTTTCACCTGCCGATCCGAATGCAACACCTCATCCGCTGTATTTTGCCCTTAAACACCGCGACGCCAGTTTGAACTCGAATGGATTTCTTGGGGGAGCTACTTTCAGCATCGTGGACTGTGCAATTTGGCCTGTGGTAAGGGAAATACGTCAGGTTATGGCAAGAAGCCGACGCAAGGATCTCGGGGCGCAAGAGTTCGATAAGGAGTTTCCGAGACTGTGGGCATGGTTTGGAAGAGTTGAAGGAAGAGGTGCCACGAAAAGGGCGATGAGATGACACCCTTTTTCATTTTCGTTATTTGTGTTTGGGGGTTGGAGGCATCAATTGATAGCGGGTCTGGGAAGTGGCATTTTGCTTTGGTCATGTTGGATTTGCATTGATGGGATGGCATTGGGTTCAGCATCTACATACATTTAATCGATCAGGCACGATGCGCCACCTATGTATCCTTCCAAAAGACGTTGTTTTTTCTCATTTCCTTTCCCTCGAGAAAGCCGTAGTGAGTGGCGCCAATCGCGGCTCGTCCAAATACACGAAATTTTTTGGATGATGGTAGTTTATCCACGGGCATGCAAACTAAATTACAATCGAGAGGGCTACATGACGATCAACGGCTGTTCAAAGCCTTAATACGGCTCGCAATATATTCCGGGTTGGGCAATGATATGTAATTGACCATTGAGGCTTGGGTAATACATGGGAGAGGCTCACTAGGGCAGGCACCATGTTCGCCCCGCTGCCGGACGCCACCAGGCCATCACCCATGCTTGGAGCCACTCCACAGTTCCACCTTACGTATTATGCCTTACTTTCTTCTCTGGCAGTGACATGAAGTTGTGCGCCCAGCTCTTCGCGGTGTTGCGTGTCTGTGGACCGTGAATCTCCCCTTGTTGGCGCCCTCTTTCTGCTCGGGATTTTCATGTGATTGCGGGTCGCGACATTGGTGCTCGAGGCTGGGAGGTCTCCATCCCACGTCTCTTGACTTTACGATACTTGACGGGAAAGAATAGATTCCCTACTTCCAATCGTTTGAAGATCGACTTAGCTAGAGGACCTCAATTTGTGGCTTAGGGGCCGCTCCCTACTGCTGTCGAAAATGGCTTCCGCCCTCGATGACGACGAGCTCTCTATATCCATCTCGTCGTCAAACTTACGTTCGAAACCTCCTAAAGCCCCCGAAGTAGCGCAGCCACAGACACCAAATCCCCCGACTCCACAGCCGCTTCGCGCTGCACCCGGCGTCCCGGGTAAGAAACGAGATGATCAGCGATTGGGCCAATACAAGATCGTGAAAACACTAGGCGAGGGCTCCTTCGGCAAGGTGAAGCTTGCCGTGCATTCAGTGAGTGGACAGCAAGTTGCATTAAAAATCATGTCAAGGAGAAAATTGGTTACGAGGGATATGGCAGGAAGGATCGAGCGGGAGATTCAATATTTGCAGCTGTTGAGGCATCCGCATATCATAAAATTGTATGTCCTGATATCGACCTGTTTTCAGGAAGGAGCCTGGGTTCACTAATGTATTGGAGACAGATTTACAGTAATCACAACCCCTCAAGAAATCATCATGGTTCTAGAATACGCAGGAGGAGAGCTCTTCGACTACATTGTCCAACACGGCCGCATGCCTGAGGACAAAGCACGGAAATTCTTTCAACAGATAGTTTGTGCCGTCGAATATTGTCATAGACACAAAATTGTCCATCGAGATCTAAAGCCGGAGAACTTACTACTGGATGAAGCTCTCAACGTCAAAATTGCCGACTTTGGTCTCAGCAACATCATGTCAGACGGAAATTTCCTCAAAACCAGTTGCGGAAGCCCAAATTATGCAGCACCAGAAGTCATCTCAGGAAAGCTGTATGCGGGACCTGAAGTGGATGTGTGGAGCTGCGGAGTCATTCTTTACGTGCTCTTGGCCGGTAAACTGCCATTTGATGACGAATACATCCCTACGCTTTTCAAGAAGATTTCTTCTGGAAACTATACAATCCCCAACTATCTCACTCCAGGCGCTGTGAGACTTATCAAGAAAATGCTCCAAGTGAATCCTGTTCATCGAATAACCATTCCGGAAATCCGGGAAGACCCTTGGTTCAACATTGGTCTTCCGGAGTATCTCAAACCCCCGGTCGAAGAATTCATCGATACTGGTGTTGACCCCAACAAGGCGATTGATCCACATAGCCTGGCACCATCGAAACCAGCTTTCGTACGGGAACAGTTACACGCGGACGTTGTGGGCAAGCTAGGAAAAACGATGGGCTACGCCAAAGATGATGTGCAGCAAGCATTAGCAAAGGATGAGCCGAACGCTATCAAAGATGCCTACTTGATCGTGCGTGAAAATCAAATAATGCAACAAAATCGTAAGAGACATTCGAATCATTTACTCAAGACCCAGTGTACTGACTTATCTAAGCCCTTCTCAGTAAGAACAAGTCTGACAATCCTTGGGACTATGGCGCCTCTCCAACGAGCGGTCAACCGCGTCCTCTTCGGGACGGCTCAATAACTTCCCAAGCCTCTCGACCACATCCTTTAGCATCTTCCCCACACCATTCCCTTGAGCGATCTCGACACGGCTCTTCATCTTCTGCTCAGACTCATGACCGCACTCCCGTATCCACTGTTGGCGTTCTGCCGTCTTCCCTCCCCGATTACCACAAAGCATTCATGGCTGGCGTTCCTAGGTCAAGTGGCCACAGAGATTCACCAGATGCTTGGTCACCTCCGCATGCTCGCACGGAAGGGGACAAAGCGGCCACAGCAGCAAGATTAAAGGGCATGCAATCGAAAAGCCCGACTTCAGGCACTGGAGCGATGAAACCTGAAGGCATGACTCCAATACAACCACCAACACAAAACAAGAAATCAAGACCAACGAAGTGGCAATTCGGCATCCGAAGTCGAAACAGCCCCGCTGAAGCCATGCTCGCTATATATAAAGCACTTGGCGCAATGGGCGCTGAATGGGAAAACGTCAAAGCCCGCAGGCCAGGAGGCGGACGCTCCCCCACTGCGTCTCGCGAACGCCGCCGCGACGGCTCCGATGGTTCTCAAACCTCTCCTGATTCCTCTTCCTCCGAAGACGAAGACGACCGGAACAGACGCGCCACTGACGGACACCGTCGAGACAACTCGTCCTCGTCATCCGATGCTCCCGAGATTGGCCGTGGCCGTGGACGCGACCGCTACGGGCCATGGAACGATTGGGGATACAGTATCCCCGAAGACCCCTGGATCATCCATGCCCGCTTCCGCAAGGACGGCATGTTCCCTCCCGGCGTCATCCATCCGTCGTCGACGCACAGCTCGCGCGTCGATCTCCAGACTCTCAGCGATGCGGAGAAAGAGCGGCGAGCGGCGCGCCGTCGGAGCACCGCCGAGAGCAGCATCAACAGTCAGTCCGGGGTCGTCGCGCCCGTGCCCGCGCACTCGAATCCGGGCCTGGGCTCTTCCCACGCGACTACCGCCTCTGCCGCTGCCGATCCGTCATCCTTTACTGGGCCCGGCAGCGCGGCTCCGAGCCTTTACGGCGGTCTCTCGAGCGGGCACGTCAGCGCGCAGAGCCTGGGTGGAAGTGCCGCGACAGCAGCATCGTCGTTGCGCCAGCATCAGCAGCCGGATCAAAGCGTGTACGTCTACGTCACTATCCAGCTCTATTGTATCGAGCGCGAGTTCTTCCTCGTCGACTTCAAGTGTGCGGGCTACGAGCGCATCTATGGGAAGCTGGTCCGGGAGGTCCAGCGTTCAGTGGAAGGGCTGGCGGGGACGGTGGGGACCACGGCGGCGCATGGGAGTGTGGATGCGGGCGGAGGCAGAGAGAAGTGGGTGGAGCTTGGGGAGGATGACGCCGTGGGTACAGATGAGGAGGTGAGGGAGAGGGAGGAGTTGGTGGGGATGGGACGCGCGCCAGAGGAGAAGGATGTCACGTCTCCGTTTCCCTTCTTGGATGTCGCGGGGAAGTTGATTATCCAGCTTGCTGAGGCAGATTGATTGAAGAGATATATCTGCGCGAGAAGACATGAATGAGACGCCCTCGAAAGATTGATGTAGGTTAGCAGAGACGAAGGGGATAATGATGAAGACATGGCATTACTTACGCATCACGAGAAGAGCTGCTGGATAGAATCTTAGATCACGAGATGTGGTGAAACGTCGGGTTGCTGGCTTTTTTAAAGAGCGCGCTTCACTTCTTGTTAGTATTTAATCGTGGTGGTTTGGGAGTGATACTTGGGCATTCTCATTTCCGGCACTTAGCAATAATAATTATTTATACTCATGATTTGACAACTCGACTAGCTATGACGAGCGGCCTTGTTGCAGTGATTCTGCTGCCAGAGCCTCCTTAATAGTACTGATAATCTCTCGTGCGAGACTTCACGAACTTTCCTCCTTTTCAGTCCAGACAAAAATTATCGTCTTTCGTCAAATCACAAATGAAGGTCTCATATACTTAAATACAAGGTTAGACCCACATGAATCGAAGCAAGTGGCGACCAGATTAGCAACATCTACCTTAGTATCATACGGGGATTAAGCCACAATGAGCGTACAACCGTGGTCAGCCATCCAATCGATCTACGGAAACGTGCCGTGCCGTTTCACGATAGAATACCTAGCGCGTGGCCGGGAACTGCGGCCGCTCTGGTAGTCTAACCCTCTAACATTCAGAACCGCAGCAGTTTATCAACCTACCTCGCCAAGCTCGCGTCGCGAGTTTGCCTCTAAAATCGCTCTGCTGCACGCCACCAACAGACCATTTATGAGGTATCCAGTTGAGACTGGATGAAGCTAACTGATCCGGTTTTCGTCTCGATTCGCCACGGGCTGATCTCGCCTCAGACTCGCGATCTCGCCCACGCGCTATTTGTAACCGCAGACGGGATTGTTTCAAGAAAAAAGCAGACTCATGATATCTCGCTGACGTTAGGATACGCTATGTCGGCACGCTCGACGATCCTCCACATGCTCTTCCGGATGGTCTGGGTTTAGTGGACGGCCCTTTGTCCTTGTACGGTTCCGTGCACACCATCGCTAGAAGAAACTGCTGCAGATATAGATTAATAAAAGCGGAGAGGTCATTTTGAAGGCCTTCAGGGCGTTTCCTGCGTCATAATGGTAGAGTATAGCTATGTGAGCCTTCGAAAAGTTGCGTCTACCACGTAGGGCCACCGTTTACGATAAAGCGATATGTTTGACCGTGATTTCGACTCTACGCCGATCTGCTCGTAATTGGCTGGAAAACCCTCAGTATAAAAGTTTGTTACTCTCAGTCCCATAAGTCTGAAACGTTTTAATGCAGCTAGCTCGCATATCTTGGCAAGCTGCCTACTACTGAAAGCGGGTATCTGGTGCTTTTTGCTTTCTTTTTCGTATAGGCTAGTTGGTTATCGACAGCAGACTACTTGCTCGATTTTCATACCTTCCCTTTTTGCTACATACTCCGGGCTGCCTCTGTCCTAGACGATGCCGTGCATTCTAAAACTGTTGTGCCGGGTATGAGCCGTGGCCTTGTGTTGACCTTCTATAAGACGTTCCAAACTAGCTACTCGTCGATATTTCTACATTTGCAGAAAGCCCATATATTCTCGTAATGGGATACGATCAAGACCGTGGCATTGCTTACGTGTCGGTGTGCTGGATTCTTACTTTTTTCGCACTCGTAGCCTATGTGACTAGGATCTATTCCCGAGCGTTTCTCACAAGGTCTATTGGCTCCGATGACTTTGCAATCTCTTTCTCTATTGTACGGTTCCTTTTTATAAGAATGGTTTCTTGAACCGCCTTGACTAACCGTTCCTAGGTCTTTCTCGTCTTTGGATCAGCTGGGGATATAATCCAGGTCGAGAATGGACTTGGCCGTCACAAAGATCTATTATCTACGAAAACCTATGAGAGAGAACAGCTATGGTGAGTCTAATAAGCTTCAAAAGAATCTTTTGCGGGACTAAGTCAGCTGCAGGGAATATGTCCTCGAGCTTATTGTTTTCCTCGGATTCTTTTTCCTACGCACCTCTGTCCTGCTCTTTGTCCTTCGACTGTTGCCATCCTACAAAAAGTGGCAACAGAAAGTCGTCTATGTTTTGTTCTTTCTGAATTTTGCCGTCACGGCTATTGCCTGCATTACATATGGTGTCAGCTGTATTCCTTTTAAGGCGGTATATGATCAGAACGTACAAGGAGCCAAATGCTTCTCGAAAGACAAACTCGTGATCGTGACGCAGGTAAATTCAAGTAAGTTTTGTGGAAGTTGGCAATTATGTTTAAGACTTCGGCCTCTGATTTTACGCACAGTACTCTCATGCGTCATCGACATTATGACAGCAATGATACCTGAGTTTCTTCTTTGGAACGTGGCAATGAAAAGAAAAACAAAGTCTATTCTTAACGTTATATTTGGTCTTGGCCTTCTCACATCAGGGCTGTGTATTGGTCGAGCGGCAACAATCAACAAAAATGCGTTAGAGGTTGACAGCACTTGTAAGATATCTCGATACCAAAAAGATTAAAGATCAACATACTGACAATTCAACAGGGCGATTAATGACATTCAAATGGTTCGCCATGACGGAGGAAAGGTTCGGAAATATCTTCGCGTGTGCACCTGCAATCCGTCAATTCATCGCCTACCGCCAAAGAGTTGGCACATCACTTCCGACTCATTATCGGCAAGGCTCGAATCAGGATTTTGTGAAGATGAGACGCCGAATCAACCTTCGTGATATCTTCTGGTACAGAAAGGCGAAGATGTCAAACGGCAGAGTCTTCGAAGCCAGGCCAATCTTTCAAAAAGTCATCGAGCCACCTCCGTCGTCGTCATCCGAAGATACTGAAGCAGTAGCCCAATCCTCGGTCCTCGATTCGTGGCTTAAAAAGGCCAAGGGCAAAACATCGGTAAGTAAGAAAATCAGGTCTTAAAATTTCGAACCAAGAGCGCCCCTTCCAGGGTTACGCCGTTTAGAAACCATACAGCGATTAATTAGATGACTCACGAACATCTTCTAGAATATATCGCGAAGCATGGACAGCACTCCATCCGATCTCCAAAAGCTCAACAAGAAGCCTTCAAACCCATCTACCACTGATCAGGATGCGCGTCACATCTCGTCGAAGTACCGTGCTTGGGGCCTATTGGGGGATGATAATGCGCGTGTAGATAGGACTTCCGAAGGAACACGCCAGTCCACGCAAGACTCCTTTCTGCTCGATGATAGTCGAGGGGGTTCAATCACAGCAACTACTGCAGGCGATTCCCAATTAGGATCCAGTCGAAATGCGGGTCTCACTTAGACCGTGTCCGGTTCGAGTCGACATATTAATCGCACGGCATAGCCTACTTTAAACGCACTCCGACGTGTAACGAGAAAGGGCTTGCATCCCAAACTCCTTATAAAGCCTTCACGCAATGTGGATGGGACGGTCGAGGTCCACATGAAAAAAATATTTCCTGTCGCTTCTTATGTTCTAATGCCTACGGGGATACGGGTGGGGCGGGGTTTTGTGGAAGAACATAATAAGGGCAACGTCTATCTTGTCATAAGGTCGCGTCTTGATTGTGGTGTATGAGAGATTAATCGTCGCTAAATTATATTATCTAAGTAACCGACCAAGTGAGAAATTTGAGGTAGATTTCCGGACAGGCGATTAGCATCACGCTGTGTTTTGGAAAATGGGTGATTTCTACTCCCTCGATTATTTATCTTTTCGCTCTTGTAATAGTATTTCGGAAGTGTATTATACTTTATTGAAGACTTCGTGTCACCGGTGACAAGGTGCTGAGTAATAGCCCTTTCATTGTGTACAGAGGCACCTCGCAAATATTCAACCAATGTAATAGTATTTCTGTGGGTGAACATCAAGATATCAGCGTAGTCTGGAAACCTAGATTTTTGGCTTCACACATCTGTTGTTCCTCTTTGAAAAACAACTCTCGCCAATTGCCCGTCGTTCTCTTAAGGCATGTGAGACGCCGCAGAGCGATGACAGGCATGATCTTCTTGCTATCTGTGTCAATTTCAGTTAGGCGCAGCGGAATGATGCGCATTAAGTTGATGCATTTGCCAAATACATGATATGAAACTATACTCGACACTTGATTCGTATATAATTTGAGCATGCTGCATCGCATTCCGCCACACACGGATACATATCTTGCAGCAGCCACCCTTTCCCCAGTTACATTCTCTTCTCCCATCTGATTCATCGCATTAGGCACGTGCTCAACAGCTGCGACAGCCATGACAAGTGTAACAATGCGTTCCAGACCAAAGCTATCCCGCAAATCCTCCTGCCAACCTACCGCTTCAAGTTGCAGCTGGCTGCCGCAATTCAGAGGAGGCGCAAAGAATTCAGCAATAGTTGGATAGATCGTGGACTTAAGCCAGGGGTACCCTGCCGCAATCCGCAGTATGGATGCCGCCGGAGGTCATACCACTACCTGATTGGCCGACGCGGCTCTCAGCTCTGTATCAGCAAGTCTACAACTATAAAACCTGATCCTGGCTCTGTCTGTGTCTTGCTGATTGAATACTTGACGCCAAGCTCTTATTCCGTGATTATAATGTCATTCTCACAATTTTTCATGTCCTGAGCACATTTGGCGTTCCACGGTCTCAAGTCGAAGATGGCGGATTCAGACAATTTCTGCATTGGCGATCCTTGCCGATCCTTCAAGGGCCTCCATCCAGATCCGGATATTGCAGGACCGGGCGTACGTGGTGAACATTTATTTCCCGTTCAAATTTCTGTCCTGATCAGTCGTCACTCTCGACTGCTGCCTTACCCTTTGTCAAACTCACTGGCGCAGAAAACAAAGCCTTATAGCTAATGTAGCTTGTAGGTCTTGATAGCGTTTAGCGTTACTTCCGTGATCACACTTATTGGGATTATTATTGCCTACTTTGTAGATGCGATTGAGGACCCACCGGGCCGAAGCCTCAAAAACGATCTTGACTTGGACATCATTTCGCGTGCTCGAGCAATTTTTCCTGTGGGGCACCTAGCCAGTGACAATAGCACCCGGCGTCGTGCTTTCACGAATTTTATACTCACTTTGAGCGACCAGCAATTGGTCACTGGGCTAGCAATTCTCATTATCGGCTATGCCCAACACTGCACCATTTCCAGCTACCACTTCTTCATCATCGTATCCCTAGCTTGGTTCTCGTCCACGACGCACCTATCAACTCTGATTGTCCTTGAGAGCCATTTCTCATCGTCGCCAAGGCTAAGATACATCCGCTTTATCGTAATGTTTGCCCTTTTTGTAATGCTCTTTATCGGGATGCTAGTATTGTACACTCCTCAAGCCTTCCAGAGTCCAATCCAGTGCCGATTGTCCTGGATCAGATTTGGAATGCATGGATGGAAGCTGCTGTGCGCGATCCTGGTTCTCTTTCTTTTGGCCCTGACGTGGCTATATAGGGCATTGAGATTAGTGCTTCCGGACAGGACCGTACAGCTGTTCTCACAAAGGAACGACACCAGCCGGCAGAAATCTCGGAAAGCGTATTATTCGACGCGGCTACTACCATCAACTGGGTCCGGTGGGTTTCTCCAAATAACCAGGTATTGGATCATTTTCGAGTTTGTCTACGCTGAATTTTTTGGTTCTTTTCTTTGGCAGATCCTATGGCTATGCTTTTGGAATTTCTATGGTATTCGGCAACTTTTTTGGGCCAGGACATACGTTGCCGGCGTTCTCAAATTTCCTCCTACTTATCGAGCAACTGAGAGCGAGCTCGGGTTCGGGCAGTTACTGGCTCTACTCCTCTTGACACTACCGTTACTGGCGGCGTTAGAGGCATACGATGGTCAGTGATCACAAGTTAAAATACGCTGTTGTCCGGACAGCTGATGATTTAGAACAGCAACGCAGGAGAGGCCAAGGGATTTAGTAGCGGACTTCGCAGCAAATTCAAACAGTTTGAGCAATGCGAACGATACAGCGCAAGGATCTGAACATCAGCTACAAAATATGCAAAGTACCGCCGAAAGCCAAGGTCACAATGAACCTCAATTAACAAGCGATCAGCATAGCGATTATGAGCAATTGCTCGATCATGTCAACGATGGCCTATATGATTCCTTACCGCTCTGGTTGCTCTTCGTATTTCTCTTTGCCTATACGTTAGTGACGCTCATCATGATGGCGTGGTTCCTCGCATGGGCAATCCAGCCTCGATACTACACTGGTATTAAGGCGAGCCTGGTTATGGCAGGTCTTCTAGTCCTTGCTGGGGTTGGACCAGTTTGGCAAGAGTGGCGATGGAGGTATTCTTGACCGAGCTATGTCAGGACAATCTCCAGCCGGCAAAAGCTCTGCACCCGTCATGCAGAGATCAGTGAGCTCGACTCGTGCACATTGGTACCTGCATCTGGATTTCGAATGGCGGTAAGAATTAGGACAGTTGTTAGCTACTTGGAGCAAGTAGGATTGCAAGTCCCGAGGTTATCGACCACGCTCTCACGGGGCGTCAAGCCTGAAGGAGCGCTTCTGCCTGGATCCAGGGAGGAAAAGGCACAGGCACCCTTTCGCCAACATATCTCACCTCCACATGCAGACTGCTTTGTCAGGCACTTTCGGTCTTTCAAAATGACTAGTCCGAAACTCCAAATACATAGGAAGCTGATGGGATTGCCTTTGCGGAATGAACAGAGGATAGATGTACGATCTGATTGACTCTTGTCAAGACTTTGGACCTTGTGTGAGATTGGTTCTTGACGAGGCCGATGCAGCTCAATCATGGACTTGCTTTTCCCACAAATTGGTCGTCAGATCGCCCTTCGGCGTGAAGTCGCGCTCGTCATAACCGCTCCAATCCCCTCGGACGGGACGCATTAAGAGAGCACAACGCAGATCTCTTGTAAGCTCCCGCCATGACGTCCACTCTTCATCCGTTTCCTCTTCTCGCGTTCCAAGCGGTGGATTCAGCTCGGCAATCTGCAGTATCCGAAGGCCAAATTTTGTATACAAGGAACTTCCCAAGGGGCTGGCTTCAATGTGAATCTCAAGGCCGAGTTTGTCGGCTTCACGTGTAGCCCATTCCATCATCAGATTCCCGGCACCTTTCCTCCGATAGTCTGGATGTGTGAACGTGTAATAGCATACTACTCATGTGTTTAGCAAAGTAATGATCTGCTGCCTCCCACATTGGATGGGCTTACAGATATGCGGCTTGCGTCGGTTACGGACTTCGAGGAGACGGTTGAAGACAGCCTCGGTGTATCGCTTGGATGATCCTGGAGGCCACCAATACGCTGAAGCCTTTGGAACGCCGTCCTTGAAGGGGTCTTCCAGATAGACGTTCCATTTTGCTCCTCCGACGATTTTGTCGCTGCGTTCAGTATCAACAACCTTGAACAAGCGGCTTGACGGATCCGCACTGTGAGCAAACCACTGCCTAGCGCTGAAGCCTAGAACTCGATCCTTTTGCGCCCCAGCATCGGATCCATAGACAGGAGCAACAAGGTGAGTAAAAGGAGAGTCAGGATTGCCGAAGGCTTCCAAGTAGCACGAAATATACTCAGGCATTTCAGCAGCTGAGAGCAGCGCGCGCAGCTCTAGAGGCATGGTTGCAAACTTGAAGCTGTCGAAGGCTCTGAGATCAAGACGCAAGATCAAGCATAGAGAAAGCGAAGCAATGCAAGTGGGGAAAAGCCATGCAATATACTCCGTACGGCGTCAAGCTAGGGCATGTAAGATCACCGGGTCATTCGGAAAATGGGGCTTAAAAGAAATGCAGAGTCATGCATCTGGGAGGCACAGAGCTGTGCATATTTAGTCTCGCAGGGTCGACAGCATTGTGTCGGAATCGTGCACGTAAAGTAAAGATACGATTGAGTGGGAGGATACGAAGCATACTGATAATCGCAGGTCGGGAAAGCAGTGCAGAAAGTTCCGGCCTAGCTGCATAATTAGAACAGTTAGAATAGGTAGTGTAATCGAATTTTGAGAAGATGGATTCTTCCGCAACAGCTTTCCAGCGCATCCGGGTTCGTCGATGATTCAATTGACATAAATAACAAAGGGAAGGAGGGGTAGTACTGCTCTACAAGCACCATGTGTAAATGGCCCTGAAGAAACAGCTCGGCTACTCAATGATCCTAATGCACATGTATATCCAAGAGGGGCCTAGAATAGATTGTAAAGCTGCTGGTCAATAAAGTGCTGAAATCCAAGCGCACAGTTGAAGTGAAATTATGAAAGATCAAGAGGAACAGGGGGTAGATACAGGTCATACGGATTAGGAAGCCTGCCAATCGTCTGTTCTATGTAACCATCAACCCACAGGTGTTACCTCAAACCGCTAATTATCTCACACAGAAATTATATGTTTGATCACAGTCAATGTGGTCCTGTAGCATCAAGCAGATCTACCCATAAAGTACCATCTGGGACGACGACAGGGTATATATTTTCTGTTTTGAAGTTGCGTTGTCCCAATAAACGGCCGAAACCAAACTTAATACCTCAAGCGGAGTCTTCCCAACCCGCGCGACTGTTGCTCTCTCCTCATCGCGCCATCTCTAACCTGATCATCCTCTTCGCTCTCCCCGGAATGGCTCCTCTTTATTCCAAAAATCCCCACCAAAACAAACATCAGGGCAGCCGCGAGTATACTTGCACACAAGATCCCGATCATGACCAGATTGCTTTTCCTGAAGGGGTGGCTAGAATCCTCATCTTCCGGCCATCCCGTGTACAGCGCATACGTTGTCAAAATACTTCCCAGATTTCCGAGTCCACTTACCAATGCGCTGGCCGCTGCCACACCAACTTCTCCATGGCGCGGTTGGAAGATTTCGTTGGTCCAAGCCATGACGTTTGGGACTGTAGGTCCGAGGCCGAAACCGATGATGAGGAGGCCGCCGTAACGGGACCACGAGTTGTCATGGCCGGCGAATGTAGTGATTAAGAGGCCAGCGATTTGCACGAGGACAGCTACGGAAAAGATCAGAGGGCGATGCTGGTGGAAGCGATCGGAGATGGGCATCATGATGAGGATTGCTATGAGATCGCACTAAGAAGAATAATCAATATAGCGAGAAGTGGGGAATCGTGAGGAGTAAATAGACTTACGATCCAGATTGGGGCAAACAAAAGACTGAGATCGATTCCACTCAAGCTTGGGTTGATGGCCTGGATAATCACGGTGCCATAATTTTGCACCCCAATACCGACTCCGACGACTCCAAAATACATGACCACAAGAGGCCACAGGCGCCAGTCCAACATCACCCTCAGAAGGTCCATCCAACCCCACGTCTTTCTTGTGTACACTCTAGTTAGATCCTCATAATGCAGTCTAGCGTCTTCGCCGGTCAATGCGGGTCGAGACTGTGGGATGAATCTTCGCCATCCCGTCCGGTTTCGCGTCTCGCCCGGCTTCAATGGCCTGTCCGGCAACCACCATAAGAGTGAAATTCCAACGCTGATGCCAACGATACCGTATATCAAAAACATCCACTGGAAACCAACGAGGCCTTCTAGGCCATCCATTTCTTGGAAACCAGCTGAGACGAGACCGACGACTGAGGCTGAAAGTTGCGCTGCCGTGAAGTAGTACCCAATACGCTTACCCGTACGGGAAGGGGGGTAGAAGAGCGTAAGATAAAACGACATGCCGGGCCACATGCCGGCAATGACGATTCCCAAGAGAAGTCGAAGTAGGTAAAAGCTCCAGGCAGCTTTCATGGCAGCCATGCAGGATCCGATAATCCCAACGCCAATGACAATCCTACTCATCCAGACGTGAGGGCTGAGCTTGGACATGATGAGGTTGGATGGGAAATCGAAGATCACGTAGCACACGTAGAAGAGAGCAAGACCAGTGGAGACTTGCTTAGAGGTGAGGTGCAGCTCAGATGCAAGATCATGACCAGCATCTTCGTTCATGGTCTGGGCGAGACCGACATTCGATCGGATCGCGGAGCATAGAAAGTACAACGTCCAGAAAGCTAGCTGGTGGTCAGCAGTGGTTCTGTTATCATGCTTTGAAGAGACTCATGCCTGGTATGATCCTCATGTCGAGCTTCCTGGTGCTCGTTAGGATCGAATCGATTTGATCTAGGAAGGAACATGTTACCGATAGACTTTATCCATTCGGGCACTGGGAACTTCCTCAGGGCCTATTTCAAGCTCTTGAAAATTTGTTCCTTTTTCATTATCGTGCGAGACCCTGGAGGCTTCCGCAACGCCGTCACCCCTTGAGATGGAATTTGAGTCCATGCTGCAAAGGGTGTCTAAAAGACTAAAGATAGCAAAGTATAGACACGTAACGGAGAGGAGGAACAGAAAGCCGGATTTGGGAAAGTGGCCAAGAGCCACCGAAGACAAATATATAGTAACCCTAGAGGAAAAAGAAGCAACGACAAGCAGCGGGGAGAGATAGCAGGCACACTAGCCAAGCTTCCTGAGAGCGCCATCGCTTTTAAGCCTCGGAAATGCACTTGTGTAAATTGGCTGATGTGATTTGCTGAAGTCTGCAGCCGATCTGGTGGGGAAGCTAAATTCTCATGAAGATCCACTTCGGTGGTGGAGTCTGGATCCCAGACATCCCTTCATGGACTCAACACCCAAGTCCATGCGGCATCGACTCGATTCTCTTTGTCTCATGGCTGTGTGGCATAAGAGAACGAATTTAATAAGGACTGCAAGACTCAAGCCCGAGATATGGGGTACTGTGAAACAATTGAATGGAAATTTTCAGGCTGATGTTCTGTGTCGGCCGCTCCCGCGATGGCGTCACAAGCTTCTTAGCTTCAATTTTTTACGCTTCAGCATCCATAACTGGAGTATTTCATAGCACTGTACATAAGCCTGGCATTTATCAACTCTCTGATTTAATATTGGAATCGGCTTGAGCTCTTCATCATAATGTCTACTCTATGTCTTCGTCGAACAGCTCACAGGGTTATTCTACAAAGCTCACCCATCTCGTCTCGAACAATATCCACTCTTCAAAATAATTCCCACATTGTAGGCAATCTCCGACCTTTCAAATTACACTATCGAACTCATGTGATACAAGTACATTCACCCTCCTTCCGAGCGCAACCCCACGACCCATATCCTCTCCCTTCTCCCCACCTCTCCTCCAAACCCATCCCTCGCCATCGGCACATCGACCTCCATTCCGCCCACCCCCGAATCTCTCCAAGAAAACCACAACTTTCTCCGCATCCTCCAATCCGTAATCCACGACCACGCTACCTCCGATCCCTTCGTCCAATCCCAAGCCCAAGCCTACGCTTCTACTGCCGGCTCCTCCCTCGGCTCTGGCGGCGTCTTCTTCCCCCAGCAGCAGCACCAACGCAACCCCAGGCGATCTAAAAGCCGTACAAGCGCGGGGCCAGGATACGGCGGGGGCGGAGGCGCAGGCGGTAGTGGAGCTGGGGGCGCGAGCGCGCAAGGAGGAGCGGGAGGTGGAGGCGTGGGAGGATATATTCACGTGAGTGACATGAGGAATCCGCCCGACTATGGGCGCATTGCGTGGCCTGAGGATATCTTTGGGAGTTTGGAGGTCGATGGAGAAGGGAAGTTTGTGGGTGAGAAGGGAAGTTACCAGGAGAGCGGAACGTATCGGATATGTACACGGGAGGGGATGTAAGTGCACTTTTTCTTGAGCGAGAGCTTTGCTGAATCATGGCGGGACAGATTAGGGTTGAGCCCGTATCTGAGAGAGCGGCTTGTAGAGAGGCTTCGGGAATTGGAGAAAACAGTGTCATGAACTCTGTCAAGACTCGAAGCACAACGGCACGGAGTTTTAGACTCGTCCGTCCTTCCCAGGATATGCTTTTCTCAAGATGAGGTCCTATTCTGTTTCGAAATTTCGTGATCGAGTTTCTCTTGCGGTAAGAGGTGATGTCTAGCACAAAAGCGTTGCACTGCACCTGCTCTTTTCAAACGCAATGTACTCCGTGTATCGGTCTTTTTACCCTCTTCAATCTCATGTATCATCACAAACTGTATAACTGGGTTTATTCAATCATTCTTTGAACGTTCAGGATGGATTCCCATACTCAACCATTACTCGGGCTCGAGCAGGAGGGTGCAAATCCAGAAGGACCGCCTCCGCTTACATTATCACTAATCCAACGCGCACATGGACTGCTCAGATGGCATTACACATCAAGCGTGCCTGAAGTTATTGAATTTCGACCCGATGCGGTCTATCCACTCTTTCCGACGCCTATCACTGAGAAGTCGCTTTTCGAGAGTGATGATGGAAACCAACGGCTTACTAGGCCCGTTGTCAAACTGCCTCCAACAAGTTCTCGAGCATTTCAGCTCTCAAATATACATGGAAATCTTGGGTCCCTCGGCGAAACTAAATGTACCACAAATAATCAATTCGTCAATGGACCACTGGACACGAGGGAGCCGGTCTGCGACCAAAACGTAGACACGCAAGGGGCATCCCTGTCCGAGATTGACCACGACGCCAATGCAATTGCGAAACCCCAGCTTCCTCCGTCTCGAGCACGCCGATCTCGTCCTCTATCTCGGCGTATTGCTCCTCAGTTATCCAACAGGGCATGCGCACATATCTATCTGCGACGGATTTCTCTCAGATCGAATCCAAATGTTGGGCGCATGGCTCCTCGGATGAGAGTCCCTCCTGGTGCAGATTGCCCGAACTTCTCGAAACATCTTCAAAAAGGGGGTGCTGGTAATTCAATATGTTGGTCGGGGATGCATAAAATCCGGCATATCGGGAACGTATTCCGAGGAAAGTTTAAGATTGCTGAAACTGGAAATGTGGTTAATATTATGACAGACGATTCGTTTGATACGAGGGGAGCTCCACATGAGCTTGAAGTGAGAAACCAGATCCCTTCCAGCGTCGGACCAAAGGACATGCACTCGTGGCCTTTGCACAGCGTTACACACTATCAGCACTTTCGGTCTCACTTGCTGGAGATTCACGACGCCATCTGCCAGGATGTCTGCTCTGAAAAGAGGTTGGCGGAATTTAAAGAAGTCTTGGATTCATCCCATCCTCATGAAGCTCATGATTTCTTATCCTTGGTACAACCGGGCTTTCAGGAGACAATTTCATCGGCAATTAAAACCTCTCGGCAAGCTTTGGAAATGCACGAGATCCTGCGAGGACCAGGTCGGCCATTCAAGGGTGTAGAGAGAGACCGTTACATGCAAGAAAGGGCTCGGTATGTCGCCAAGCCAATGGGTATGGCAGAATGACGTCCAACTGAGATTTCAATATAGCTTCCTCGCGTCTCGCAGTAGTAGTGGAGGAGATTCACTGGGTGTCCCCCCATTAGGTACTTCACACGACGAGACCGACCCAGCTCTCTCGGCCCATGGATATGACGGATTTGAAGCATTGTTTTTCGAGATTATGCTGAACATGTCACGATATGTTATGGTAGGGAATCCCGCAGTTCGTCAATTTCTATGTGAAATTCTGATCAAATATTGGAATGACTATATCCTGGGAGATCGAGCCTTGGATTTCGTGCTGGACCTGCTCGTTAAGAACCTAATTGACAAGGAAAGCTTTTGGCTCCTTGCGCAGGAATGCTGTCCCGTACTAGGACCGGAAGCGGGGAGCCTCCTGGGGCTCATCGAGCAGATATATCGTGATGCTGTAAAAGCCGTAGTCTCCGATGAAGAGGCTCAACTTCTGAGAGAAAGTTTTCGAAATAGATCATGTCTTTCTGATGCGATTGACTCCATTATAGAAGGGTTGGGTTGGAAAAAACAGATGCTGGAAATTTTCAAACGACTGATTGCTAGTGGGAGGGACCTACCCTGCAATCCGCAACAGCCTAGAAACTCCCCGGTTGAGACCACGACACGGGAATCGACAGAAAGAGCGTAGTTAGAGAAACCAACTGATTTCTGGATCAAATAAAAAAAAAAATCAGCAAATTAGACAGAATCGATGAACTCTACAGAGGACGTGGGAAAAGGAAAGGCAAAGCGTGGGTATTCCCCCAGACTGAGGAGTCTCACTGTCTGTACGAGTTGTGAATGTTCGGAGACTTGGACCAAGATCGCCGTGGTTCTTCCGTGAGTACAACATTTCAAGAACAAAGATAGAGCATCGTTTCATTCGTGCAGCATGATCAGAGTATAGCTCGCGCAAATACGCTTTGCTTTGGAACCAAATAGTAATATACGCTCTCTGATTCTGTGGTTACAAGAAGAACAGTGTCGATTCGTCACATGAAATACAGATGATGGCTTGGAAATTTCCGTAGCCAGGCATGCAGGAGCTTTCCCTGCTCGCGATATTGACTGTCACCAATTAAGAGACTAATCCAATGATCGTCGAGACAGATCCGCTAGAAGCGGCGCACCCATGAGACTTATAGCAGTCTTCATCAATCCACATCATGCACGAAGCGGCTGCTGTTCTAGAATCCCACGAATGTAAAGAGTCTTCTTTTCGTCGTATATGAACTATTCATGAAGTTGAAGCTGTGATATCCCGGGATCGAGGGAGATCTCTTCTGCCGAGCTTTCTGTCCTGAAACAAGGAGATGGACCAGTCTATCTCCTTTTGTTGTCAGGCCATCCGACGTCTCCACGCAACTTCTCATTCACGTTCAGAGCCTGTGAAAATCGATTGAAAAGCAGCCCAAAACCAAGTCCGAATGTTGTCGGTAATCATAGCTTCTTGGGCGTGTCAGATCGGGTTCATCTGATTGAGGACGTTGAAGCCATCTGCGAAATGAGCGCCGACTCGCCCTACACTGCAACAACATTCATATCCAATGCTACCGCTTCCAAATTCTATCTCACGGATTTTCCCATTTGTATCCTTTGTGATAGCTATAAATCAATATCAGTAGGATCAATTTGTCCAGATATTCACTTCCTCAATACGAAAGTTCTCGATGCATATTGAACATTTTCGCTTCTCACACATCATAATGTCTTTTTCAGTTCAACAAATAACTGAATCGGTTTTTGTTGGTCTTTCTCGATTGCTAGTGGTTCCGTTTCCTTATTTGATACTTGCCTCAAGGTGTCGTACCTATTCGACATTATCTGTCCATTGTGCAATATGTCCTTGTTACGCTCTGTCCCAGCATTTCACGTTCTTGGCATCTCTTTTCGTCACGCTGGGCTTAAGGTGCATTCCTATGGTTCTATTTATTTTTAGCAGGGTATTCGATCTGATTTAATTTCAATAAATTTTGCCATTGAAACCTGTTGAATCTCAAGTTCCTAACTATATCCCACTATCCAGCAATCGAATCGCGACCACGATATTTCTACTCGACATGGAACAGACCAACCCCCAGTCAATCTCGAATCATCAAAACTTTTCTCGCCGCTCCTCCCGTCAAAACAGCGGTCTGACTCTCCTCCATGATGGTGGTAGAGTCACGAAGCGCGGATCATGCAGTAAACCTGTAGGTAACATGACCCTTCTATCGAGCCAGCAACGCTTTTGGGGACAGATCAATGACCTTACTCGAAAGCAGCGCACCGAGTATTCCAAGCGAAACCTCGATGCTTTACAATCTCATACTGGCTATCTAAGGCGCTCCCTTGCAGAGACCTTTACACCCGCAGATGCACTGGTTTCCAGATCTGTACCTCGACTTGAGCCACAGCTTATTTCAAGAATCCCTCTCGCCCCTAAGTCCTGGGAGATAAAGACTGAAGATGCTTTGTACAATAATGGTGCCGAAGGATTGCTTGACTCTCAGAACGATGACGGCACTGCAAAGCCCGCAACCACCTCGAGATCTCTCGCCGGAATTGCCTCTGATGATCTCCAAGATCAGACTCCTGATCGTTTGAGTGAAAATTCTGCCTCGGCTCGCAATAGTGAGTGTGGGAACCCAAGTGGTGGGCATGATCTTGACAACAAATTTCTTCTGGACGATGAGTCCGTGGGTATCGGCAACTCGAGTCGAGCAGAGACGGCATGCGACGCGGCACCTACTAGCACAACAGACAGCCCGGAAGAGTCCTCAGACAGTTCGTCAGATATTTTTCTGAATGACTACTTCGGGGATGATGCTGATTCATGTCGACCGGAGGTGACCGAGGACGTCGATGACGAAGTTGTAATCCCAACGCTTCGAGATGACGGTAGTTCGCCCTTCGACCAATCCACCTTACGATTTGAACAACATCAGGATTACGCCGAAATTTTCGGAAATGTAAACGGGGACCAGAGATTTAGAGTTCGAGATTTTCGTACCGTCGACAGTGTTGGTCCACAATATGGAGCTCACGGTGAAAGTACAGTAGAGTCGCGGAGGAGCCTACACCATTTCTCAACCCGAACTGACATGCTTGACAACGATATCGGCAAGTCAGTTACCATGAACTTGTTTGTCCTAGCGGAATTCCGTCGTACAGTGGAAGGCGAGCTTGTATACTTTACAGATCAAGTCGAATGCAGCACGGAAGAGACTCCTGAGTTTTCTGTGAGCGTCGAATGTATGACATGGTTCGACCGTATGTTCGATGATTCGTCAACTTTCTGCCCTACAAGAGACCTCTATCCGCCGATTCGCGAGAGCGAAGAAACTCGGCGCAATCGAGAGCTGTTTGAGACAGGGGAAGCGGGCATCGAAACTTGGGGGCCATATTGCCCTAACTGTAAAGGCTATATGCCTGCAAGACCGGCCAATTGTGCTTGCAACGTTTGCAAATTGTTCAATTGAGGGAGACCAGCAGCCGTCGTCGAGAGACATTGCATAAGTAATTATCTATACAGCCATGTGTGATTTGAACCTAGATTTTCAATCTACCCTGCACCCTGTGTTTTCAGGGCTTGCTTTACGAGATCGTATTGCGGACTTCTTCAGATTCGACTTCCATTGGCAAATGTACAATTTTGCTACTAGGAAAGCTCTCTTGCTGCATTTCACGAAGGAAAAACAAGCTTTTTTCGTCACTCACCTCCCATTTTCACGAAGCAAAGGATTTCGTGGTCTGGGAACGTTGTCTCGCTTGATCACTTTTTTGAGAGAATCACCCTCAATCATAGTGTCTGGTTATGACTCTGCTTGTCGTATAAATTGTTGGCAAATTCCTTCCTCTGCTCTCTTGAACTCTTATCTGCCAAACAACAACTCCAGCTTCAACATGAGCTCCCGAAACGGTGCCACTGAACCATATCTCGGCTCTGATCTGAACCTGGAGGACACAACCAGACTCATCAATCAGCTTACGTCAGGAATCCCAAGCAAAATTGACCGCGCATTTGCTGCGCAAGCCGAGCAGAATGAGGCCTTGTGGGGTCGGCTTGAAGCCCTTGAAAGTGACCTAGACATTTCAGTGGGTCGACTGAAGGAGCAAATCGCGCAGCAGAACCTCGAGATGCGAGAAGAATTGATCCGCAATATCGCAGGCCTCCGTACCGAAGGTATCTATGAAGCCGATGATGAGTATTCTGAGCCGCAGGTATCAGGATCTCCCTCTCCAGCCCCAAACTACCCGACAAACATGTTTGAGGCCAACGAAATGCGCAAAGAGATGAAGGCCGCAAGCCTGAAGATGAAGATTACAAATGCAGCAGAATCCATTTTCACGTGCTTTGTGCAAGTAACAACCCGTACTCACACGCATTGGTTGAACGACGGCACGTCGATGAAAAGTTATATCGCGATGATCACTGTCGAGGACGTCCACCCAGGGCATCGTCATGTCCTTCTTGTTGGTCCTCCGGAAGACAACATGGACCAAGCACTACGAGGACTGAGGGACACGCTGAAGGAAAACTATCCCGCCGCTGAGTTCGATTCTGATTCCAACCATTCGTACGTCTCCTCTGGTGTGCCCGACATAATTCAGGATTCTCCCTCGAGGTCTTCTGAAGGACACCCCGACTCCGACTCCGAGGCCGAGGCCGAGCAACATTTGAGCGGTGGAGCTAAAATTGTCGGATGCGGCAAATAAAAGTCCGGTCGCCCTGTTCAAGGCAAATTGCGTCTAGCGTAACTGCCATCGCGAACGGTGTGGAAAGAGGACTTGTTCTATTACAATGATCTGTACCCAGGATAAGACATTATCAGGAGTTGGCATTTTGCTGGGAATTACCTTCGATTCTGTACCCAATGAGGACTGCAGCCGTGCCTGTAATGTTACGTAGATGTTTAGATTAGGTATATCTATTAGATCAGCAATGGTCTCATTCATGAGGAAATCCTTCTCCAATGTCGGCAAAGTCACCGTGTAACAAGATGTGGCGAACTATGTAGATCCCCAGGTGGAGGTACAACGGAAGGTAAAGAAATGTTATCACGCTACTATCTTGTTCAATATCCGCGTAAGCCAAGAAAGGGTAACATTATAATGATGAGAGATACATGCCATAGAGCAAAGCCAAAAAATGATATCAAGAATGGCAAAAGCAAATTGGGAGATATTTTGTTGGAAGCACAGACATTGGACACAGTTTCTAGAAAGTGACATGAGATTGGACAGAAATGGTACACAAGCAAATAAGTCAGTCCTGTACCTATATCCAGTGATATACAGTGATGTAGCCTCTTCACTAGTCATTCCCCATAATCGGAAGTCACGGATCAACAAAGACAAGCTCAGCAACCCACACAAAGGTAGGTATAACCTCGACGCTTGACATGCTGTGATTCACGCACCTGCCCAGATTCCAAACTTATATAAACATCATTTTCAGTCCACATAAACTTGAATCAGTGAAGATACGATAGCTGCGATCAAAAAAATTTTTTGACAAAACTTCTCGCGTATCCTCAGCTAATTGGTACAAATCGCAACCTCCAAAGTATCCCAAGTTCCCAATTATGTCACGATCGTCGGGAAACGGCTCTCAGGTGATTGTATTGGTCACATCTAGAGAGATGTTCTACATCGAGGATCGAGCTCATGTATATCAGTGTCAGTTTAGCCCGATTATTCCCCAATATTTTTGACAGGTGCTGACAAAGAACGCAGATTCATCGACGAACAATTTCCAGGGCGCTTTCGTGATTCCGCGTGCCCCTTGGACCACAGAGATCGACATCAAGTTGAGAAACGGAAATGTTGCAGGAACCCTACGGCTGGATTATCTTGGTCATGGATTAACGTGGAAGCGATTGTTCGGGACGATCAAGGAAGTGTGGGTTTTTAAAGAAGCTCCACAAAGATCTCACAAGGCCCGTACTCTCGGAAAGTACTTGCCCGATTGAAGAGCTTGGATGCTCGTTATAGTACTTAGAATTTGGGTTGAGGCGAGGATGATGGTATGGTAATAATAACAGCTTCTCAAATATCTCCATGCAAATGCAAACTGAGTGTTTTAATCGGAAGGTTTTGAGAGGGAGCGTGAGTGGATTACGTGATAGCGCGTATTCTAATGGGCTAGGCTGGATAAGGAAGATTTGTTACCCCAAGGTACAGGGGCCACTGGAGCACCGCGTACCTTACTCCGTACAACCCATAATTTCGCCTATCGTTTTGCGACGTCTCCGGCAAAGTCATGAAGTCACGGAGCGCATCTACGACATCATTCGCGACAGCTCCAGAATCACCAATGTCTTTCTTTTCGGTTCCTTCTAGGACCGAAAATGCCTCACAAAAATATAGGCCAGCGAAACAACTTCCGTTTGAACTTCGGGAGCATTGCGGCATCTATCTAGAAGAGCAACTTTGTTAGTCCTTTAGAATAACATCTCGTCCTGATTACTGATGGCCGTTGAGATTCTCAAGCTTTCAATTTGCTTAATTCGATTCTTGTTTCCGGGACGTGTCAACCAACACCGGAGCATGCAGTTCCCGCATCTGTGCCCACGGCTCAGCAATTAGCCCTTGCCGGGACGCTTGTCGTTCACCCATCACAGACTACGAGAGCAGCCCCAGCAGAAGCAAACAGAGCAGCGAATGATGCATTGCGCCTTCTTCGCCAGGTCAACACAATTGTTGGTCCGGTAAATGCTGATTTCGCCACTGCCCTCACATTCTCCTCATTAGGGAAGGGCCGCCTGCGCGCATTGAGAAATCCCGGGAAATCGTCAAACTCATTGTTGCATAATTCTGACGATGGAGCCATCAACACCGAGATTGCTACCACAGGATCCATTTGGCAGCGTGCCGAAGATTTCTGGCACGTTGTGGGTTGGGCGTTCAACTGCTCTGTGGCTTGGAAGAAGAGGTGGGAAAGGTGGGAGCTGTGGTTAGAATTTATGTTGGATGTGCTCAATGATGACTTTGACGAAAGACTGAAGCGAGCAAAAGAGACCGAAGATGGTCATGACGCCCAGAACTTGCTGAAAGAGAGCCTAATTGTGCAGTATCTATTTTTTTGTGATACTCGTACTTCTCGACGACGGATCATGCGAGCCATATTTGCTGAAGGTGATAGCAGGTCTATGAACGAATTCAAAGAGCTATTTAAGAACGAGACTAAGGAGCGTAAACTCAAGGAGACGAGTACTGTCAACAGAAAGTCTAAGCAATTAAATATCGACGAAGGTGAATTTGCAGACTACATCGATGACGACGAGGATGAAGATGAGGTCATGGGAGACGTTGATGCCCAACCAATCGTGAACGAACAACCGAGACCAGGAGATGTGGGGCGGCGCGCGTCCATCATCACCATTGGCTCGAGTTCAGACGAGTCGGAATGGTCTAGGAGTGAGGCAAACAATGGAGTGGACAGGATTGGAGGCATGGATTCTATCTTGCTTCGTCAGCGGCTCCTAGCATTGGTTCGTTTGCTCTCTCACCCAGCCATACGTACTTAAGCCCCTTTCACTGGAATGAAGCTAACGCTCTGCTCAGCTCGCCAAAGTCGCAGAACTGACTCCAGCTTATTTCACCACCCTTGATGACCTTCTCGACCTTTATACAGAATACATCCGCCCTCTTCCGAGTCCTCTCTTCTCTGTCTTTGTATCTCCTCCATCACCCTATCTATCCAGCTATGTGCAAACCTGTTTAAATCGAACATTACTCCGCCCGCTTCTTGGCCTTTCAGATAGTGGAATTGATACAACGCCGCTGGAACAGACTCACCTAGAGAACAGTTATCTTCCGTGGAGTGCGAACTCTACTACGGTGTCGGACAATGCCAAGGTGTCTTTACTCGTGGAAGGTCTACTCCGCAGCCTCCTAAACAACGACACCTTGCAGTTGACCAAAACCCTCCAGCAGTCAGTGGAATGGGGCATTGAGGCTCGGCGGAATTGTGCAGACTGTGATGCACGAAAGAAAGTTAACGAACGGCGAAAGGAAGAGGAATGGAACCAAATGGTATTAGAGATGAGTACAGCTAGAATCAATGCTGTATTAGACACCTTGAATGCAGGTATATTATAGGCTGACATTAAGAGATTTGGATGAAGAAAGCTGATTATTTCTTAGGGGCTATGACGCCACGTGGTCGAGAGAGTAGCTCGGTCTCTGAAATGACTGATCTCGAGAGTGCCCCATCTTCGACCCAAGCGTCACGTTCTTGTCCGCTATAAGAAGATAAAAGATATCATTATTGTTAAAGGAAAATGTCTCCAAACATGAGATAGCCAAGACATATAGGCCTTTCACCCCTTGCGCCGCCCTTCAACACCTTCTTTTTGGAGAGCGGTACTGTCCTCGATGCCCTAGACAACTATAATTTGATACTGAAAACAGAAAAATGAGACTCTCAGAACGCCAAAGAATACAGAGGCCAGAATGCAAGGAGAAAGGCACCACGCCGATCTTGGAACTGAGAAAGATGAGCTACATCTACTACATGCCGCTAGAGATTATCTGGGTGGTAATCGAGGGCGAAGTGCGATCGTTGCCATCGCCATGAGAGCAAGTCCAGTATATAAGAGCTTCCGGCGAGTCCAATGTTCCTCTTTGCGTGTCCCACGTGTTTTCTCGGCTGCCTTGGCATTGGTAATATGGAGGACAGAGTGCTCGCGACGTTGTTGTAGCCCAAGTGTTCCAGTGTCAGCCACTGCTGTGCTCTTGGCGAGACTTGCCACTTCAGACGTTTGAGCGTCCCCGAAAGTTTCGTCGGCATTAAATTCTTCGGCAGAAGACACCTTGTTCGGAAGATGCTCATTACTGGTTTTCTGGAGTAACTCTTCAGGGGATATGTGACCGACAGGATCTTGCAAGCTGCCACTAGTGCGATGAGACGAGACATCGGAACCACACTCCGCCTTATCGGACGAGACCTGCGTTGAACCGGTGCTAATTCGTTTCAAGGAAGCCGACGAGTGACTGGCTGGGGTGCTTGACCGAGCCGGTGCAGCGACTGCGGTCGGTGATGGATCCTTTGCAGATGTTGTGAAAGCGGCTTTTGAGGATCCAACACTGGTCCGCTTCAGCGTCATGGAAGGATGCCGTAAAGTATCGGATCTCGAAGCGTCACTCGGACCAATCTGATTTTTGATCATTGAGCCTGAAACGATGTTACCCGATCCATCCTCCTCAGGATGCTCCTGAATTGTCTGATTTGTTATCGGAGCCACCTCTTTTTGCTCCATCCCCTCCTGCTTTGCATCATCATTGTCTGAAACAGATGTCGGCGCCGTGCTGACTGACGCCGACGATTCTGCAGCAGCATCGCCTGCAGGCGTCGATTTTGTGACAGTAGAGGGCGAAGAATTGACATCGGTCTTCAGTATGTCATCATGCTCAACAGGGGTGAGGACAAAATTTGAGGGGCGTGGTCTAGTAGTCACCGCAGAGACCGTTGACTGAACATCGTCAATCATGCTTGACTCCGAATTGGCGTCCGACTCAGCATGATCGGTACAAACCGCGTTGGATTCTGCACAGCCCAAATTGTCAGTATTGCACACAGAAGCAGAAAAATGAATTGCACGTGGAGTACTCACGGTTGTCTGCCATGCGAGATACCAGGAGCTAAGAGAAAGACGCAGTTTACGCTCGCTTCGAAGTGGAGACTTGGTACGGTAAAGGCACACCGGGAGCGATCAGTAGCCGACCAACCGCAAAATTGCAATACAAGGGCTGATTCGAGAGGTACTTGGACTTCGAGAATTAGGCAGCGATGTCACAGAAAGTCTTTACGAATGAGAGAACCAACAACACCACCAACAAAAATCTTGCCTAGATGGAATAAAGATGGAGACGCCCGGAACTCGGAAAACACGAAACGATGCAAGCATAGAATTTCAAGAAGAACGGCCGTCGGTCGCGGAGCTTTTGGTAGTTTGTTCGAGCTCTGATGAGCTCGCGCAGCAGATGTAAGTGCGCTCAGCACAGTGGCTTGGGCGCAACTTGTGCACCATCGTGGGGAGACCCATGTCAAGGAAGCTTACCTGGAGACCTTCCCCTCCGCACCTGTTGTCTGGGAAGGCCACTTTGAAAAATTTTCCTTGCCCTACTGCAAGCCACTGCATAATTGGAATACTTATCCTGAATTGAGATACGACAGGTGATCCCATCTGCAGCGGGTCATCTTTAGTAATTTGGGGAAAGGAACTTGAGGCGTCGCCGTTCAGGGGTCCAGGTTGCGCAAACTACCGCTTGCTTCCGACCGAGCCGCTCTATAGAATTTACAGCCACGAGGCTTCTATTGTGCGCCATTTCTGACGTGACACCGGTTCTGCCTCGAGCGAGATGGATAGGATGCTAGAACCAGACAAAGCTCCTGTAATGTGCCAAGTCTATGCTAAGGTACACCTGTGTCATTTGAAATTGCTTTCCGGATGATGAGCTACAACTATTTTCATACAAAAGGTTGGCGAATTCAAGGACGAGACGAAAAGCTTCAAACAGTTTGGAAAGAAGTAAAGAATCACGGACGTCTAACGCCGATCTTGGGAACACGGCCCGCCATAGATCCCGCAAGGATGATACCATGGTACCCCCAGCTTTCTCCCGGCTTTCCAACAAACCTAATTAAACTTTATCTAGACGGCCCTAAATGACGGAAACTAGTGGGTCATCTCGGTCGAAAGCCAATTTCAACCACGAAAAACGCCTTCGATCTCGGTGTGGGATAAGCATTGCAGTGTGGCCACGCCAGCGCAGGCCAACAAAAGCTTTTTCACAGGACCGTTGGCTATCATGTGGGAGACAGTAACGAATAGTCATGGAAGGATATTGCAATTCACGGTAGATCTCGTTCGATAGGAATGAGATCCCAGCCCACCAGCTCGAGTCTCTGAGACTCAGCGCGGAGTATCTTGCTGCATGACAGCTCGTTCGACCGTAGCGAGAACCTCCTCAGAAATGGGAATATCTACCGTTGGGAATTGTGATCCGATGAACTCCCTCAACGAATCCGGCGGGATCCCCGCTATCTGCACACGTTCGAGAAACCGCGAGAGTTGCCATGCTTCAGGGAACTCTTGCTCTGTGCCGTTGGGGACAGTTGTCTCCGGCTCTGCATCTGGATACTGAGTTGGTGAGGGCCACCGGGGCTCCTTCGACTCTGAGCTTGGTATCGTTCTAGCACGGTCACTCTCCTGTTCCAAGCTGGAATCGGTGAGATGAGATCCAGCTTGTGCAAATCTTAAAGACGCGCATGACGAGCGATGGAAAGAGTAAACCGACTGTAGCGCCGAAGTTTCCGATGCTGTTGCTTTCCTCCGCGCCGAAGAAGACACGGAGGATATCTCAGGACCATGGTGGATGTCATGGAAGCCCCTGCTTTTGGATCTTCGCCACTCCTGTGCCGTGCTCTGCGGGGTGGGAGGGGTTTCAAACGTGTCTTCGCAGAGACTGGACTGCGTTACCGTGGATGTCAATCGGTGACTTTGAAGATGCGCAATGTCGTTATGATCAACGATAGGCAGAGTTGACGAATGGTAAGAAGACCTATGGTGAAGGCCTCCAAGGTCAAAAGTATCTGGCGATACAGGATCGTTCCGAGTCTCGATCGGAAAGGAGGATAAAGAGGCCGCTACGGACAGATAGAGTGAGTGAATCGTACTGGTTCCGAATAACGTTGAAACTAACCTTGAGCTCGGAAGCCAGCCATAGTAATTGGAGCAGAAGCGCTATGTATCTGGAGATCTCGATGCTTGAGAGGGAACGTATCAACGCTGGATGTCATGAGCCAAAAGAAAGACTCAAAACTCGTTGGTGGAAAAAATACTAATTGGGGTGGAATTTATATCAAAAGCGACGGAGACGCAGCATATGGGCCCTCATGTGTCAACCTCAGAGCCTATGGTCGGCACGCGTCATCAATCGAAAGACCAACTATTACGGATCAGGTTGGCCGCAATCAGCGAAGATGACAATAGCTTGGGCAAGCGAGAAATGAGCGGCTTTTCCGCAAGTATCTGTTCATCAGTTGCTGGACCATCTCTGTACATCAGCACCACAGAGTGCACATGAAAATTTCGTCCCGTTCGCCGGGTAGGCATCGTTCTAAAAATTCGCCACAGGGTTTTGGTTCACCATGCCGGGCCATTACTCTCGCATGGTTTCCAAATTCAACGAGCGCTGTTTCAGAGATCAATAGCCTTAATGTCTCCCTACATTAGCGCCATGCGTCATGAGTGCTCACTGGACGCGAATGCCGTCAAATATGACAGAAAGCTGTAGCTAAGATTACGCACGGAAGGGATGTCGCTCTGAAAATCTGATTCCAGCGGACACCTGCAGTCTGCACGGTCAGTGCGGCTTCGCCATAGGCTGGAGTGCCGCCATAGGTTGGAGCGCTAGGCCAGTCAAATTTCCTGCGCACGAGCGTCATGGCCAGGATGGAGCTTCGCTCAAGCATGAACTACACAGCTATCCTCAGCCATGTCAGGTCAGATTCCTCAATCGCATATGGACCGGAAGAAGCTAGACTAGGTAATGGAACTCGCAACAATTAGTTGTGCTTGCGCCGGCGGATCCCACGGGCCGGAACCCTGGCGTCAGGGGCATGCGCAAGCCTGCCTCGGTGCTGCTGAACTTCCAATTTCTAGCGTTGTTCTAGAATAGTTCTTTGCGCCACCCGTCTTACCCACTGCCGCCCCATCAGCCCCACTCGAATTCCTGGCTATTACCATACCGTGGGGATTCTGGCTTTTTCAGCTGGCGTATGGCTGATTGTAGGAATGCAGCTGCTGCTATGTTGTAGTATCGATGAAAGCGCTCCGATCATAGCATACCTCACGATCGCTCTTATCTAACTCATACCTATCATTGTCCTGCTGCAGCGCCGCTTCCGATGACACAGATCGAATGACGAGTGCCCCAAAATTTAACAACCACTTTGCGGCGTGTGGCGTCGCCAATGCGATCAGCCTTGGCGCGTCCAAATTTCCAGTGTGCCAAGAGATCGGTTATTTCAAGATCTCTCTGAAGCTACCGTCATTAGAATGTGTTCCTGGGCCGGCTTTTGGGGCTCTGTGATTTTCTGACTGCTATACGTTGCTGCTGCATGAAAATTGATCTGCAAGCAGCTCGAGTTCATGCACGCTTGACGTCGGCGCAGTAGGTCGGTTTTGAGGAGCAACCAGCTTCACAATTAAGTACATCTGGCCGTAGCGTGACCGGAAACAGACTAGCGCAAATACCGTTGTGCGCATGCACGGAGTATGTTCAGCAGGAAGTCGGGAACAGGATCTGCTCGCCCGGAAATTGTCAACGACGTGTGACAACCCTGCCACATGTTTGCGGAGAAGTTTCAGAGCGGCAGGAAGTTTGAAACTCGAAGTGATGATCCCGATTCTACTTTTGCGCAGAAGACATTACTGACGTGTCCACTCTTCAGCTTTGCGAATTCGAGCGAGCTTACCATTTAGGGATTGAAAGCCCATAGAGCACGACACCGTGCAATGAGGACCTATCAAAGCTCAGCTGAAACCAATTTTCGAAACAATACTCCTTCCTGGGGATTGTGCAGATTGCATACGTATCATGCACGACCGCAATCGGCAACATATACGTGAGATGGAGGCGGAAATCTACGGAAAACCCTACTAAAAAAATAGCCGCCAGACCGTTGACTAGTCTCACATCCCTCCACGATGATTATCACGAATGCAAAGCGAGCAAAGCCAACCACAAAAAGAAAAATAATGCATGCATCTCGTTGTCACCCCTTTTTGGGGGAACTGACCTATTAATCGAGGCGTCCTGGAGGCAGAGGTCCAGGTGCTGACGCGGGTCGTATTTTGTTTTCTTGCTAGAGTGAGCCGTTGCGTACGCCCACAATACTCCCTCGGCTTGTTTTCTCTTGGCCTTGGTCCCGGTTACCCAATAGATAGACTCGCAGGAGGCTCTGAAACAGGAGAATTAGAACGCCCGTCCTCCTTCGGTCCTCAAGATGATTTCACAAGGATTTGGCAACCAGTCCGATAAGTGGAGCTGGACAGATGGACTTCGATGACGATCCCCAACAGCCACTAGCTATAAGGTATCCTGCAGGCGGCTTTGATCATGTGATTAAGTCTTCGTGGCAGGGAATTGCCGGGCTGCATGACAGGCTTGTTACACGGAATTGAGCCCTCGTCAACCCTCAACAAAGTTCATGCCGGGGCGCGGCCGGACGTACGTCATCCTCGAATCTACAATCTCAGAAATGAACGTCGTCCATGTTAATGTCACAACAGCGCAAGGAAAGAAGTTCAGCCCGTAAGTAGAGCGTAAATACTGCTGTGTCAGAACGGATTTCTAAGTCTGCAACAGCAGAAGCCTCTCTGGTACTCTTCTACACGCTCCACAGGAAGCATAGAGAAGTCCTACGTATTCCCAACATATGTTCGCTGCATTTGGCTTTTTTTCAATTGGGCACAACTACTTCATTCCTAAATGGAAGAGCGCAAGACAATTTTGCTCGGAGCCATAGCTGCGCTTCCTGATTGATTGCGGGAAAACAAAGACAGATCGCATTCTGTCTGCTTTTTCTCCCGCTTGTGAAATGCTTCGGGGATTTGGGGGACCAGGGGAGAGCATCCGGGGAATCCGGAACACATACAACGAGTAGCTTATTCACGGCAGATAACCGGGTTCTCACAGGGTAAGACGAGATGAAAATTTTGTCTCACATTACTCTAAAGTAATTGGCCCACTTTTCAAAATTTCCGGAGGCCTATAGAACCAAGACCAAGTGTTCCACCTGTGGAGCAGATTATTATATAAATCGTACCTTGTTACAGCTTCCTTTACGCCGACCTGTGGCGGAATTGAGAATGCCGGCCTGGCCAATTACGCTGCTGAGCCCAGACAAAGTCCTCGTACGAGACGTATCCGGCCAACTGGAGTCGACGCATACGCAAAACATCGGCATCAGGGTTCTGGGCCATAGTGGGGTCCTCATTGACGCTTGGATAGGTGTCAACTGGATGCAAGTAATATCCTAGCTTGATTGTCAGCCCAACCCAAAGGTACAGGTGGAATCATTGTTACTTACCACGGCTATTGAAGTCAACGGAGGGCGCAGCAGCATCTCCTGGCTCTGCCGTGTGTAAATCGCCGTTGTCTAAAGTCAATGGCGCCTCTTGGAGAATCGTTGAATACCTATCGTTGAATTGGGAACTGATTCCTTGACGCGAGATATCCCTTGGTATCTCCTCAAGGGAGAATGGGACGAGGTCTCGGGAAAGATTCCATGGTATATCGGTTGTTCTTCCTGCTCCAGCTTGATCCCAATCACGTAGCAGACGTGATTGGGTCATCACAGAGGACGACTGGCCATATTCGTCTTGAGTATTGAGCTCGATCGGCTTGTGAGGAAGGATATGCTCTTCATAAGAGCCTACTTCAACGCCGGAAAAAGCCCCATGGTTGTCATTGCTGCTGCGATCCAAGACTGTACTTGATTCGCCTCTCATATGCTCGGCTGGTGTAGAGTAAGAACGATATTGGCGATGCTCAGGCCTGCGGACGGACGATTCGGGAATACCCGTGCCCTCTCTAGACGGGTTCCAGGTAGCCCGAGTCAGGAAGCGATCACGTTCCTCCTTACCCAGCTCGTGGTCATTCCGGGGGTACGTGGGCATGATTTTATGCCGAAAAGAGATTCTGGTATCGAATATTTGACAACGGAGCAAACGAAGGATGCAGGCAACGTGTACTAGTGCCGCCAGGATGATAGCTGACCAGAGGCGAATTGAGTTAAAAAAAATTGAAAGGAATCAAGGCCTATGTCGGTAAATAAGCGAGCGGTGCAGCAAAGTACGAACCAAGAACGGAAACGTTATATAAAAGAGAGATTATCTGAGGACAATTACAGCAGCATCAAATCAAGGTGCTGTCAGTTGGGAGAATCTTTGAGTGGGGACGGACGAGGTTCATATACCGGCTGTCGCTGTGGACTAGATAGCGAGTCAGGGTAGAAGTAGGACGATAAAACATCACCTACTTGAGCGTCCCAGATTTCCGGGCTAGGCAAAAGGCATTTTAACGCACATTTGAGTGCGGGATAATGAGCCAAGCGAGCAAATGACGGCTCTTCTGCTCCGCGAAGCCATGGATGGCAGGGCACGAAGAAGTAAAATGGAAAGGTGACCCAATTCTAGGGTCGCGCACGAATAACATCTCTCACTGAACAGCAAGAGGCAAAAGGTGGAGTTTGCTCTTCGTTGGCGGCGCATCGTAGTCGAAACGGAGGCTGTCGACATACCTAAGGTGGACAAATGTTAGAGACGTTAAGGACCTTGTTGCGGCATATCGCAGCTGTACCTTGACTTCGCAAATTCTCAAGGGGCCTGTATGTATTCGCTTGGGCTCCTAATCGGACGACTGCTTGCAGCAGGCCACTGTCACCCTGGCAGGACGCCGAATCACCCACCTATTGCTTCTGTACGGATATTCCGATAGTCCCCCACGAGCAGGGTTCTTGCTGTGTCGCCCTCAACCTCCATCAGAGACAAAACCGATGCAAGCATTGGAAAATAGCAAATCGGGCGACATGACGAAAGAGAGGGCGGGCGCAACGATGCGGGAGGTGGTGCCACTGCAGGCTCCGCCCATACTTGAGGCACCTCGGTTCAGCCCGAACAGCTGCGTGTAACCTTTTGGGATACCTACCTGGGTACATAGTATCAAGTATAGGTACCATGCGAACAACATTATCATCAGATTAATGGTGTCAGCTTGCGACCAAACGGCTATCAAATCATTCAGGTGGGCCGCGCCGTTCAGACATGTCAAGGTAGTTCTGCGAAGTATTTCATTTGCAGCAAGATCTCTAACTTTTGAGGATTCAACCCATGGAAATTGGTTACTGTAGAGGAGTCGTCAGATTTGCCAAGGGTGAGATACCTCGAAGACTGCGACAGTATGTCCCTTAAAAGCCAATCGTGCTATTCCTAACTAGGGATATATTAACGCAGTCGCCTATGGTAGACTAGGTATATTGCGGTAGTGGTGTGGCTCCTTAATTAACTTTCAAAAAAAGGGCGCAACAGGGAGTCTCACACTGGGGCAGCCTCTCGCACGTTGATCAGGACGGCGCTTCTTATGATTGGATGTATGCAGTACAGATAGGTAGTTGCTTTGCCAGACTACATGCAGGTGGCTCCGTGCCTCACTCGGCACTTCACGATCTCAACCACTGCGGACCAAAGGTCCATGCTCGGAAGGGAGCTCGAAGATCCCACAGCGTCCCACTACCTCGGTTTTCATTCTTCACGTACTTGTCTCAAACTCTGATAATTTGCAATTTGTGGATTCAGGCAATTAACTGCCGCAATATGGAGTAAGGGGATCACAAATCTACAAATCAAATAGAACATGCATCGAGTTGCGTAATCTACACGAAGTAAGAAAATCTTGTATTGCTCGTAAGAAATGGTCGGTATCCCAAGCTCGCCTTATCATCAAGGAGTGGGTGACTTGTGCCTATGTCAAACGTCTCGTCTACTGTTTCCTGTATCAGAAATCAGCCTCAAAGCCCGGAGCTGTACACAACTTTTGGAAAAAAGCGCAGCGGGTGAATGGAGATATCAAACTTGATGGAGGGTAGCCATGCAGGAGCTGAGACTCGGCAGCTCTTGGACCTGCTGAATTTAAGTGTGCTCTGTAGCCGCCGGTTTGTTGATCTGGAGAAATACCCTACTCCCGCCAGTCGGGTGTGGTGGCTCAGAACCTAGGGATTCCGCCCTAACAATCCTACGTTGCGTCTGAGTCTTCAAGGCGAAATTCAGCACGTCGTCATCACTGCTCGCGTCGTCACTGTTCGTATCGAGTCATTACTTCATGAAAAATATAGAATGAAGGTGATCAGGATGCCACTGCCGCCCCTATCAGGTTTCACTCAGCCGTTCCTCCGGCTATGCCGAAGCTCCAATCGCGGTCCACCATTGAACAGTGGCGAATTTAGAAACCGCTGCAGAATACATTGAATATCAGCTTGAATAGCAGCGCAGAATATCAGACGATCGGAAAGATTCTATTGTGGGTGGACGGCACAGCTGAGTGATCACTGCCACACCTTGACGAATCTGGCTATGCTATAGAGCTGTGAACGGTATTACTCTTGCAATGCCTTCCAGGAAGGCAGACCGGAAATTTATTTTGTGGAACTAACAATAGAAACCCTTTAGCGAAAAGCAGGAAGATATGGAAGGACGCAAAGCTTGAGATCAGCGGCTCGGCCCTGCGCCCGGTATCGTGTATTCTAGACTACGCCAAAGGCTTCGGAACGGCGGCTTCGATCAGCCTAGCTTCAACTCAGATTCAAAACGATGAGTGCGGTGGAAAAGACATTTGGAACGCCCGAGCTTCTTGAGATGATTCTGCTTGCCATCATTCAAGGAGCGTCATCAACGCGTTCTCCACCGCACGAACTGTTTGCTCTCCGGGATGTGCTCTTGGCACAATGCGTCAATCGGCAATGGCGTGCCACCATCAAAGAATCGATTACACTCCAACGCGCTCTTTTCCTCGAATTGGACGAGGGTGGCTCCGTGAATCCAGCCCAGCCTCCAGCAGTGCCTCTGCAATTTCCTTTCCCAGACATCAAAAGACAACACCGCGTCAATGTCCTACTGCAAAGTCAGTTTGGTATGGAATTTCTCACAAGCCTGGATCTCTCTCGCAAAAAATTAGGACGTCCGAGAGATACTCTAATACGATGCGACGACTGCAAAGTGCATGGACGCGGCTGTGATTGGGCTCTCCGAAAACGATCACCTCCATGTTTCCGTTGTGCGAGCCGCGATCAGGTATGCCGGTTTAGCGACTTTCCCCTCGAGATGCTTCAAATTTCGATGAGGGATATTGGCCAATACAGGGACTTTGATCGGAGGTTAGACCATCGGTTTCTGCATCCGGAAGCTTCATGGCGCAAGATGCTTGTTACTCAGCCGCCTTATGAGCTGGCTGTGGTTGATATGGGCGACTTTAACTACCCTATTGATATCACTCACCATGGTTCGCTGAAACCATCGCTTATACGTTCGCCGAGCAAGAACACTATCAGTTCCTGGATTATCCACAGCCGGGCAGGTATCAAAATGGATGATATTATGTCACAGATGTGGACACAACCCGACGTAACAAATGTTCGCTCAGCCCTAATCTCTACATGGGAGCTTCTAAAGCAACAGGAGATCAAAGCCGGCAATCACTAAGGACGTTTCGGAAATTAAGTTCTGCAGTCTCCAAGACCGCATTCATCGATTCTTCTCGTTCGTTCGCACCTAGTTGCTTGCCAGGACCAGGGAGTACATGCTTTCATACCAGCTTCGTGATCAGTTTACCTTGGTTCTTACTCTCAAAAAGCATCATCCACGTCTTCGGAATATCTTCAAATTTCGTGTCCACCACTGTCTCGCTTCCTTCATCAAGCTTCAACTTTCCTTCTTTCAAGGCCCGGATTAATTTTCCCACATATTCCGGCGCCTTTCCAGCGGCGACCGCATCGAGCACGACAAACCCTCTAATTTCCAGTCGATTAAATATAATCTCGACCCAGTTCTTCATGCCCGCTGGTTGGCCATACTTGTTGTAGGACGAGATCGCACCACACGCCGCAACTCTTCCGTACTTTTTCAATCGCGTTAACATCAAGTCCAAGATGTCTCCGCCCACATTGTCAAAATAGATGTCCGCGAAACCTTCCGTCGCCTTCTTCAGATCCTCCTCGAAGGATGACTTCTTGTAATTCAGACACACGTCCGCGCCCAAGCTCTCCACCCATCGACACTTATCGTCACTCCCCGCAATCCCGACCACATGCTTCACCCCAACCAACTTCTTCGCAATTTGCACCACCATGCTCCCCGTCGCCCCCGCCGCACCACTCACCACCACCATCTGATCATCCTTTGTACACCGCACCACTTCCAGCAGGCCGTAATACGCCGTCAACCCAGGCCCGCCAAACGCGCCGATGAAGCGCGTCGGCGCCACCCCGGCGCTCGTGTCGATCACCTGGACCTGGCTCTCGGGCACGACGATGTATTCGGACCACGACGCGGACGTGTTGACAAGCTGGCCCTTCTGCAGCTTGGCTGCGCTGCCGACGTCGACGACTTCGCAGATGGCGAAGCTGCGCATCGGGCTGTTGGCGGGGACGGGGGTGGTGTAGAGGCGGGCTGGATCAATATCTTTCTGGATCCAGCCGCGCTGGGCAGGGTCGTTGGAGAGGTAGATGATCTTGAGGAGGACCTCATTGGGTTGTGGGGCCGGGAGAGAGGCCGTCTTGAGAGCAAAGGTTGCGTCAGGGCCTGAGAAGACAGGATCGCTGACGGGCTTGTTCGCGACAATCCATTGGCGAGTTTCGGTTTGGCTAGACATCGTGGGTGGTGTGATGGAAGAGGAAGTGGAAGATTTGGTGAAGTGGGAAGTCAGCGATTTGAGTCGGGAAGAGGATGCCATTTTCGATTTCAAAGCAACACCGGAAAGACACCTACAATTTCCTCCTAAACCCCAGCTTGCACGCTAGATACGTCATAGTCTCATATGAATTGATGGAAGGGTGCAGGTACCCGTGGACGATAGTATCTTATTACAAACCACTCCGAGGCACGGTAACGGACGAAACCCCACCAGGCCACCCCACCTTCCGGTACCATTGTGCCCCCGAACCCTAACTGTAGGTCACTCCGAGCGCTTCGGTGCTGGGTATCCTCATAGGGAGATGAGGCGACGATGTCTGGGTTATTTTTGCCGTTAATTAAGCAGAACATTAATCAGCGCACTGGTACTCCGTACTCTGTACTGGACTACAGATCTCCATGTTTTGAGTGACACAAATTTCTCCATTCAACCGGACTACACCAGTTTTCCATTTTGACGAAACCCCAGCGAGTCGGGCGTAAATCAGCTTCAAACGGAAAATGGGGCTGGAGATAAATGTTTTACACCGGTGGGCCAACTTGAAGTGCTTCCGCAAATGGACAATGCTTTGTTCTCCAGATTTACGCGGGCCCATGCGCCACCAGGGCAGGGAGAAGACAACCCGAACTTGCTTCAAGCGGAAAATCCAAGATGGTGGCACGAAATCTGGACAAGGCATATTCTGTGGGGTGGTATGGGGCTCCCTGCCATGGTCCTCTTACATTGGCGCTTTGCAACCCACCAGGGACCGCCCTGTCAGCCTGATTACAAACAATGATTCTACAAGGGCACGAAAAAACTGGGGTATGTACTGGTATTGCCTGTGGCATCATCGCATGCATACATCAATCTGCGTCCGGTCACACGGATCCCGATGCACATCACATCGTATCTGGAATGAGGACGGATTTCCATGCGCCCTATTTTCTAAGCCTCGGATTTCTAGGGCGAATACAGTCAGAAGTCATGTTGAGCGCCAAGCGAAGTCTCCGATTCGCAAAGCATATCATGCTCCTTGAGGCTCTTCAACAATGAGCGTCGGAATCGGGGCATGGATAGGAATTGATCGAATCTTCATCACGAGGCTTGCACCGGATGAGGATTGATCGCGTACTAAAACATCCCAAGTAACTTTCAGGGAAGACTTTTATCCACGTCTGTAAAACTGATGATCATTGTTCCTAGACGATGACGAAGGTGACCAAGATCTACCAAAGCTCACCTCACGAGATCTGCCCTCGACTGAAATATGCCCAATTATCGTATGAGGAGGCCAACTTATGAGAGGGCGATGCCATTTCCGACATCCAAATTCCCTCGATCAGCAAAGAATGATCAGTCGGTCCTCGTCTAAGCCCAATATTCCAGTCGCCCCCTTGACGCAGAGCCAACAGATTTCCCCAGCGGCGATGAGCGCGTTCTCATTTCGACCTCGCATTGCCGCAGCAAAAGCCAGACGAGCAGTCCAATTGCCATTCGCTCGAATGACACAGGCATTCCGCGGCGGATCGAGATATTCAGTCCAAGAGTCGATTGAGGTCAGTCTTTGATAGTGTGAGAAATCTTCGCTAAAGTGTCTCGGATGCTTGCAGCCAGCATGAAGTACCCGCCCGTTCAACCAGCCTTGCTGTGGAGCACGATTAGCTTTGGACAGAAAGAGATTAGATGTCATAGTATCCCTGATTTGATAAAGCCCGAGAACGTCGACATCTCCTGCCCAGCGGCCCTCTTCGTGGACAGAAATGTTGGCTTCGACGTAAAAAGCTTCTTGGTCTCGGCGGCCTTGAGTTCCTGTATTCAGTGCCAGCTCATAGCCCGTGAGCGAAAGATGCAGTGGTGTGTTTCGGAAGCTGTCCTGGATCCGGCCATCAAAATCCTCGTGATTGACCAATTCCCAATTTTCGAGCTCCGGCTCGCGAAGAAGGAGATACCTTGGGGACACCAAGAGGGCTATTCCAGACTTGCCAACATTGCCTGTAAAGCATCGCAATACAAAGTCCCGATGGAAGTCAGTGGGATCACGTAGGAGCGTCTCCGACACATAAAGTGTGTCGCCCGCGGAGATGGCCATAACATCCTTGAAATTGTCTGGAGCCAGGTCTAAATATCCAGTGTCGAAAAATGTCACACACGCCATGGCGCGAGTCCGACTCGGTTCAATATCGTGAGCATTATCGCCAAGGCCTCTCGACCTACCTTAGGATGCCCAGGCAGACTTGTAAAGAGAATGCGACAGTACGGATAGGTCTATGGTTGCCGCTGGTAGCCTTTCATAGATCATATTCGCTAGGTGGAGAGCAAACAAGGACCGAAAATAGCCAGTTAAGTCACCCAGACCCTCCTTCGCCCATTTCAAGAAATCGCAAATCATATGCTGTGAGATGAGACCAGATGTCAATACTCTAGTCACAAATTTCGAGGGCATTTTGAAGCGACGGTCCGCAAATTTATTGACGGGTTGATATACAACACAGTGTCTCGACCCGAAAAGAGGCCTATAATATGTATCCTTGCCATATTCATGCGAAGAGGCGCCAATTTTCAATCCCTGCGAAAATCTTTCAATCGGCGTAAAGTCCTTGTCGACGCGGTGAAAAATGGACATCACTTGCTCAAAGGTCTGAGCTGAATTGCACTATATGAATGGGGCCCAATAGCTCTGTAAACGCTTTTTTAATGCTCGTCGTCAAGCGTTCTGACTATACATTCTTTTGGCAAAATCCCGCATGGTTCGGAAGTAATAGACATGATATCGTTTGCTCGTGCAAAGGCCGCAATAACGGCTGTGTTGGTAGCTGAGATTTCGCCTTTTTCCCAAATTCCCGAAGGTAAGACCCATCTTCTATGCAGTGGCTTGGACAATCCATTGATTGGTTGTGGGAGTAGGGTTGCAAATTCAGCGCCATAGAATGGCAAGTCTTGTATGGCGGCTTCATCGTCTTCGCCAAAATCTTGAGATGGAACATAGAGGATTATTGCATCTCACAGGTCAATTCCCAAATCATATGTCGCAGCCAATCGTCGAATGACTTTGATCTGGCCTTCGATACTAATTAAATGTAAAAATCTTCCAGGATCACTCAAACCAAAAAGAGGTTCTGGATGAAATTCTTCTGGCGCGAGAGACTCTGCAAACCGCCTTCGGCCTGAGTCAATGAATCGCATCATGTCTTTCCGCTCCTCCGTTGACCCTTTTAGATAGGTGATGGCCTCTTGCGCTAGCAGCCGTGTCCACTCTAGATTATACATACCCAGATCCAGGAGCGTTGCATTATTAGTACCATTCGGGACCGCAGACGAGCACGACGATGACAAGGCTTGGAAAAATTCGCAGACTCTTTCGAAATTGAAGGAGTATCGTCCACATTTGCTAATCACGCTCCCAAGTGTGGCTTGCACGATTCTCCGAAATGATGTGCGCGTAGAACTGCTTCCAAGCGATCTCTGGAATACCACGGCCTTGCCATAATACCTTAGATGAGCAAGCGGCATGGTCCATGTAATGCCTCTTTCCTCATCAGGGTCAACATTTTGGAATCCGATTGTAACTAATCCTCCAGAACTAACAAGGTCATCGTTCTGTTGTACGTGGGTAAGTTCTCGACCTTAAAAGGCCAGGTTGGGGTATATGTGCCAGGATGAAAGCCCTAACAGTACAGCTGGGCTCCGAATTTGTTGCGCAACTCCGGATACAAGCTTGTCCATAACAACCATGGAGTTTACCCATGCTTCAAACACACTATTGTAGAGGCGAGGATAAGATGGCATTGGAAGTCCGATATTATCGATTATTAGCATCAATTGCTTTTGTTGGCGTAACCTTGCTTTGTTCGCAGTCTGGAGCCACTGACATTGGATGTACTTAGCATATCACGAATTAATTTAAGGTTTCGTCCCTGAGTAATATTTGAGGCAGCTTACCGATCTGGCGTTTGCATCCCATTCAGCCAACTTTTCTCTTGTGACCTCGATTTGCGAGGCAGTTACTGTGGATAGGCTAAACTCGTCGCTTTTCCAAACACGTTCCTTTAAAAGAGCACTTCGGGCCGCAACTAATTCACTCCATATGGATATCGCCTCAGGGACAGACCAGACGCGGGCTAGAAGACATGCAAGCAAATGCACTTGGAGAGCGCCACGGCCAGAAGTAGCAGCAGCCCATATCGAAGTCGCATCGGCGCCAACATGACCACTGAAAGGACCGGCCGATGCATCCTCCTGAGGATTCAGATTTGGATCTCCTGCAATCTCAGATACTCGTGTACCATAGGCTTGGATAAGATTCGAGATTGCAGGGAGGTCGCCTGCGAAAAGGGCGCCAAGCTTCCGCGCAGTGACATGAACTTGGCCATCTTCGGCTTCACGTCGCCGTCTTAAAGAGAGGCGATTTTCGAGTCCTTGGTATTCTACAGGAGCTTCCATTTTGACAATGGAGAAATCAAAGTTGGCATTCACCAGGGCCATTGTTGCCTCTTGCGCTCCCGATGCTGCAGAGAGCACCAAGCGTCCAATTGACGCCATTCTGAGAATTGAGAGCAAAAAAAAATCGGATAGACAGATCGATTGAACAGATACAGGGTTGCTGGAGATCGATGAACTTACAGGCAACGGGGAGACAAGATTTAGACATGTCGAAAACGCCCAAGGCTGGGCCCGTACTGCGAAGGCGGCACTGAGGTAGAAAGGTGCTCTTCCTGCGCATGCACGCTTGATACCAAATATGGATTGACATGGTTTCGGCCTGGTTATTACTTGGGCCGTGTTCCTGATGGCAGTCTATCAACTTCGACGGACTGAGGATACAGTCCAAGGATGACTTTCAGGGAGCATTCTAGCAATCAGACGTTGACGGCGGATGGAAGCCTCAGATCTTACAAGTCGATGGAAAAGGATGGCTTGGTCCCAATCCAGAGTTCGATGAGGAAATGAAAGCGATAGAAACTGTCGGAGCTAAGGGTAGATTAGTCATCCCAGATGTGGTGCGGTGCCCCAAAACTAAACCTGACTTAGGATAGCACCCATGTCCAAGCCGGGAGTCGAGTGTCTGTCGGCAAAAAATTCATACCAGAATCTCCATTTCCAACAAGCGGGCAATTCTCCAACAGCGTGGCCATCATCATCCATCGGAAACTGGACTCAATCTCAAAATGTCAACATTGTGATTGCATATTACCGAATGCCGAGTCATCGGTGTTGTACCCTATGCAAGCAGAGCTCTACAGATCGACGGAGTTTTCAACTTAGGATGCAAGTGTTTTCCGGATAGGCATTTTCATTTGTCGATCATTGCTACCGAATGAGCACCTGCCAGTTCCTATCCATCCGACGATAAGGTGCGGATGCATTACACCGAAGCTTGGCACGTTGCCCAATGAGATGTAATGCACAGAATCTTGAGTAAGCTTTCAGAATGTTGAGCTCCGGCAATCGTGCGGATGATGAAAATTCTCCGCTTCTACAACCCAGAGGAGCCAACGCTATGAACTCCTCCAAATATGTCGACGAGCCTGGCGTTGAAGCAGTCCATGGCGAAAATGACTCGCAACTCCAGAACGGTCTCCACGATGATTCAGAAATGGCCTTGGAGCGTCACCTGGTTCGTAAAGTCGACTTGCGTCTTTGCACAATAGCCGGCATTCTCTGCAGCCTGAACCTGCTGGACTCAGGTGTCATTTCGTCTGCGTCTGTCACTTCAATGCTATCTGATCTTCAGCTTTATGGCAACCGCTATTCTGTCTCAATATTCATCTTTACCATTGCGAGTATCGCCTTTCAGCTCCCGTCCACGATAGCATCACGTTTCTTCGGACCACGAATATGGTTCAGTCTAATAACATTTGCTTTTGGACTGATCACCATGTGTACGGCCTTTGTTCAAACTTGGAAAGAAATGATCGCTTTGAGGGTATTGCTTGGGATGGCAATGTCCGGGATATATCCAGGACTGACATACCTGATTAGCACATGGTATACTCGTTCAGAGCAGCAACTACGATTCGCATATCTGCAGAGTGGTGAGGTCCTAATTCTGGCCACCGGCGGCATTGTCAACTATGGATTGAATCACCTGAATGGGCGAGGTGGTCTAGCTGGTTGGAGATGGATGTTTCTGGTGCAAGGTCTAATATCTTGCGTACTTGGGATTGTCACGTACTGGTGGATCGTCGACTTTCCAGAAAATGCCGATCGAAGTTTTCTTTTCCTCAACAAGGACGAAGCACAACTTGCTGTTAGACGCATTCAAAAGGACAGAGGTGACGTCCGACCTGACAAGTTCTCCCTTGGAAAAGTGCTCGTGCATGTCAAAGACCCAAAGATCTACGGCTTCTGTTGCATGTTCTTCCTACTGAACCTGGTCTCTACGTCCCTCTCGTATTTTCTTCCCATTATTCTGCAGGGAGGTATGGACTTCTCTGAAAACAAGTCGATATTGCTCTCTGCTCCACCATACTACTGGGCCGTTATCCCAGTCATTCTATCATCGCTAGTCGGAGACAAGTACCGGCTTCGAGGACCGGTCATTGCTTTCAACTCCGTGTGTCTCATTGTCGGCTTCTGCATGCTGGGATTCGCCAGCCAGGTCACCGTTCGCTATGTCGGCACGTATCTGGCGACAGGAGCGTACGTGAGCAATTGGGCAGCCATTAATGCTTACCAAGCCAACAATATCGTTGGTCAGTGGAAGCGAGCGTTTACTGCGGCAGCAATTACAGCTTGTAATGGTGCAGGTGGCATTGCTGGGAGCTTCATAGTAAGGCAGAATGAAGCTCCAAGGTATAGAACGGCAGTCTGGATCTCAATAGGGTCAGTCAACAACACCTTCGTATCATGCTTCAAGACGGCACTAATCCTCTCTGCAGATCACACATTCTGATGCTTGCCTTTGTTGCAATTTTCTCGGTTCATTTTGCGTGGGCAAACCGAAGACAGGCGCAGGGAAGGAAGATACTGGAGGGAACGGTAAGTTATCGAGTCCTTTTTAGGTCCTGGATAAGCTAATATAGAACAGGCGGGTTTCAGGTACACCTTTTAGGTCTTGATCTTGATCAACAAGCACAGGAATGATAAAAACATATAGATATAGTGGATGGCCCTGGTTTAGCTGAGATTCATTGACCGGCTGTCTCCCGTCAATTTGCGCTCGAAGGCACCGGAAGTCAAATGTGTTGAACCATAGTAGCCATTCCAATTCGAGCTTCTGATATTAGAGGCAGATACATAGAAAGCTCACCATGCTTCCAAACATTTCAGGCATGGGATGTCCCACAACGATGTTTGAATGGCATGATCACAGTTAGTATAGCAAGAACTAAAGCATTGGCCGTGGTCTTTCCATAAAGATTATCAAGAAGATGGTGATGATCATTTGGTAGCGTTTCTAGGATAATTGCCCCACCATGAAATCCAACAGCCCCTCCATCGAGCACTTTTTATCGAAAATGACGACTCAACCTGACATCGGAATTCCTCCACCACCTCCTTTTCGTTCGAATTCGCTCCATGACCAGTCCGTCACCCCAGTTCTACTAGCACAAGGTGCCGAAGCTCTAATCTTTCGAACCTCATTCCTCAGCCCTTCCACACCATGCGCACTCAAATACCGGCCATCCAAACCATATCGGCATCCCACCCTTGACAAGCGGTTGACTCGACAAAGGATTCTAGCTGAGGCGCGCGTGCTGGTCAGATGTAGGAAGGAGGGTGTCAGGGTCCCAGCTGTGTTGGCAGCGGATTGGGACGGTAAGTTGAAGGGGCCATGCGCCCCGAGATACTCTCGTACATTCCTCTTGGGAGCCTCCTATTCCTCCAAACCCCAAACGGCTAACGAATATGTCTCCGCACAGCGGGCTGGCTCGTCCTCGAATGGATCCCCGGCTGGACCATCCGCAAATGCCTCGACGCTTTCCTCGCACCCAGCACCACCGACCCCCCCTCTGATCCCGCCGCTCCCCCAACCGATGACGAACCGACCCGTACCGCACAGCTCCAAGATCTCATGCGCCGCATCGGCCTCGCCATCGGCCATCTCCATGCCATCAGCGTCGTGCACGGCGACCTCACCACCAGCAACCTCATCCTCCGACCTCCCTCATCTTCACCCTCTCATTCCTCCAACGCCTCGACTCCCGGTCCCGGTCCCAACGAAAACCCGCCGGCGTCGCTCGCGGGCACAATCACGCTGCTCGATTTTGGGCTTGCGGTGCAGACGGCGCAGGACGAAGACAAGGCCGTCGATCTGTATGTGCTGGAGCGGGCGTTTGCGGCGACGCATCCGGCGGCGGAGGAGCTGTTCAAGGGACTGTTGGAGGCGTACAGGGACTCGTATAAGGGCGGAAAAGAGGTGTTGAGGAAGCTAGAGGGTGTGAGGATGAGGGGAAGGAAAAGGAGTATGGTCGGCTGAGACGAGCGAACAACTATTGGAGTCAATGTTGCTCGTGATGGCAAAATTTCGTGGATTTATCGATACATGGATCAAGGATAGAGTTCCAACCTTGTGGTCTCGGCTTGTGGAGAGGTTGACCTCAATTCTTATGGTGTAAATAAGATAGGTATCTGCGTAATCTAGGCAGGTTGGACCATGCCTTTTGGGTCGAGACTTTTGACTCAGTCCTGTCCGTCGCCTTTGGAATAGTCATGCGACAGGGTCATGGCTTGGTTAACTGAGCGAGCTTGTTTAGATGGGTCAGGACCGTTCCTATAGTACGAATAGACAGGGAACGCCGTAAGCAAACGAGTATTTCACGAATCTAGAGAGTTGATCTATCCGAAGGTAGAGAATTCACCGACTATGTAGGCCGGGGAAAAAGCTTAAAGGGCTATTATTACTCTTCATTAATTAAGCTTCCTAAGCGCAAGAGTTCGTTGAAGATAGGACGATACCAGACGCTCTCCTCTCGAGACGAATAGGCCATCTACTACCATCCTCATAGTGCGCAAAGTATTGTACAGCAGAATCAGAAGGAAAATGAACCTCCCGTGCGCCATAAATGGGTATCTCACAAGGCAGCTGACGTTCGAGCCGCTCCCACCGGCCAGAAAACGCCAGAATCCGCCTTTACCCTAAAGAAAGAACCATTACCGCCGATCAAGACGTTGAGGAACCCGCCGACGAACTGGAAAGCGTTGAGCCATATGCATCAGATTTCCAGGCTCTCAACCGCATGCTCGCTCATCGCTCTCATCGCACTCGTTTCGCGGGAAACAACGTAATCACTCTCATCCTCGTAATCATAATCTGTCGCATAACCGTCCTCCAGGACATCATTGATATCCCAGTCATTTTCACCGTCCACATCTTCCTCGTCAAAGGCTCGTGTCTCGTCGTCATCATCATCTACCCAACTTCCCCTAACGTGCTTGGCGCGATCTCCCAACCAGTACCTTGCTCGCTTCCTTGCGCCGTCGTTCACGGAATCCTCTAGTGGTGATGCTTCTCGCTTTCCATGGGTTGGCAACGATGGACGAAGAACAGGCGAATGGCTCATCGCGCTCAAGCCCCGTAGATATAGATAGCACACTCGTTTTCGGCTTTTATTGAAGAAGAAATAGGCCAAGCTCCATATGGCGGCATCCTCACCATCAAAAGGATCCTCCTCGGGCGTGTACTGATATACGGAGCACTCCCGCAAAGTCATCTCTGTATCGATCATTTTCCACATCCGAGGACCCCAAACCTGTGACCCCGCTGAGGATAGCAGGGAACCAGGTCCAGGAGAATATGCAATACGGCGGGGCCGGAGATTTGCGAGAGTACTGTCAATGGCCGCAATCACCCGTGAAAGGGATTTCTCTTGTCGAAAATCCGTAGGGCGAAGGATATGCGAGAAATCATAGTCAGGATGACTTGCATTCAAGGTCGCAATCAGATATGCGAAGGTCCGTCGTGACGAAATTTGGCCGAGATTTCCAAAGGGACTCGCCCGAGTCGCTCTTATCGATTCCGCAATCGATTCCTTATATGGAGGCGAGATAGAAGCAGATAGGCGGACAAGCGAATCATGCTGTGACTCGATCGTCGATTCGATAGCCTTGTATAGCTTCTTGTCAGATCCAGCGGCTTTGGTGGTATAGAGATCACATCCGCCAATGACGTAACAATCAGGTGTTTTGAAATTGAGGGCGCTCGCAACGGTCTCGAAGGATTGCAACGGAATGTACTGTGGGCACGGTCAGCGAGTGAATCACAAGTGATACGGCCGAGTCTAGTTGATGTCGCCGCAGCGTTGCTAAGAGGGGTGTTGGTAGTGTTGAAACTGATCAGCGCGGGACTCTTTGAGTACACCAAGCGCAGAGCGGAATCCTGCCTCGACTTTCCAGTCCCTCCGGCAAAACGGTGGGCGGCTTTCAGATCGAGTGGCTTTCATCTCCGCGCCACCAATATTTGGCTTGTCCGATTACTTACCTTCATGATTTATGACTTCGTTGTGAATGTACGTGATGGATGATGCGACCGAGGTGTTTGGATGGGCTTGAGTGGGAATGTACCTCCAAGATAGAGGTTTATGGAGTAGAGATAGACACGATCCTCAATTGCGCGAACGCGCACTTCGCGTGGAGAAGGAAGATGTTCGCGATACAGCTGCCGTAGCGAGGCGACGTGCGACGAATCCACTCACAGCTGGCTGCAGGAGCGAATCTCGTACGTCGCGCAAGCCAGACGCAACGCGTCTAGCAGCGAGAGATAACAGCGATGTTGAACATGATGAGGAGCAGAGTAGTAGGTGTTGTGGATGAGAGAGGATTACGGAGCGTCGCAAGTTGACGTTGGACGCGGAGGTCGGCGGCGTTGCCAAGGCAGCTGACGTGATTGGTCAGATGCAACACGTCGTAAGTTCGCCGCCTTCAGCCTCGTCCCATCTCCGGGCCCAGGCTCTTCAAATAGTGAAAATCTTGATAGCACTTCCAAGTCCACGGGAGTAGATGTTGACATCCATTCGAATGTCGAGTGGTCAGGTCACATGAATGTAAGTGAACTTGTGCCGCGTAGGCTCTTCGCATTGAAAGTGCTACTAAGCCACAAAGAGCAAGAGCACCAACGCACCAAGAAGCTTTCTAAAACTCAGGCTTCAATGAGCTTTCAAATGGTTGACACGCCCAGAGCGTCATGAGTGCTCCGTAGACTATGCAGGTCATACTGGGTATCTTTATGTCCACAACTCCTCCAACTCCTGCGTTGTCCTGTGTTCGTTTGAGACGACGCGCACGCGCCGAAATGCTCGGCGAGTTGTGCCTAAACGAGGCCTTGCTTTCGCATTTCTTCTTCGATGATCTCTACGTCCTGTTTCAGATGCGAGGTCCCAAGGTTAGCAACGATTCAAGACTTGCACATGTGGCTCGACGGAAAGGTGCCCGTGTCTTCGAAGGAGCGCGACGGTCAGAAAAGCCCAACGACTACATGATTTTGGTTACGCCTTCGTCCTCGACCTGGCGATGGGGTTGCATGAATCAGTATAGACTCATTGAAAGACGAGAACACACGATCGACCGCTGAGAGAGGTTTCATAGGGATGTAGCTGCGGGAATTGCAGCTTGATTCACGAGAAAGAAAGATGGAGAGTCTCAATCATACCTCCATATCTTCCAAGCTGTCCTGCTGACCGATGACTCGCAAGACATTCTTCTTGCTACTTTCTTGCATCTCGCCTGCGAGCAATAGCTCGTCAAGTATGAAGTATGCTTTTTGAAAATTGAAGATGATGTCCAGCTCGCACACGTTGCCGTAGTATTTGTCCATCTGCTCGACGTAGCGATGCACGACTTCAAGCGTGATGAGCTCGTTATCGCTTGAGTCGCAGCCAGCGATGAAGAAGAGGGAAGCATAACGCCTGTAGACAATTTTGGTGTCTGTGTGCTTTGTGTCAATCGAAATGATAGCAGCGTGGGGGACATGAAGCCGACCCTTATACTCGAGAAAGTTGCACATTCGAGTTCGACGTGCCAAGACTAATTGAGATACATCTTTGATGATCTTGGCCTTGTCTTTTGGGGACAAAGTCGTGAACCACTTGGCGAGTCGCTAGTTTGCTTGTGAGTCCTTGATGATCAGGATTGCAGTGGTGGCCTCGACGTACCACTTTACCTTGGCGGGAAAGCAGAATGAGATACCTGAGTAGTATGTCAACCGAATTGTTAGCGATATGAAGAAAACTTTACGCACTTGATTGCCATTTTCGCCAGAGGAAAAGTCGAGCGAGATGAGGGCTGCGGAAGGAGGCATGCAGAAAAGCGGTGATGACTTTTTGTTCACCAAAAGCTTGGGCCGCAGACCTCCCACCAACCCCACGCAAGTGAGGACCGACATGGATGGACCGGCTTGAAATATGACAGCAGCTCATGACCATACTGTCCTGGACCGAGAGTTGGCGTGTTGATGCGAGCTGCCAGCATTTGCCACGATGAAGCTTATCCTTTCGACGTCGTAGGCCTTCCTTCATTGAGTCCACATGACGGGTACTGATAGATCGACTCAAGCAATATAGTGGGCGGAGGCCCTTCTGTTATTCGTCGCGCTGCATTCGAGAAATCGAATGCTGAGCTTGTCACCGCCCTACGTGGAAATATTCTCACATCACAGCAAGCTCTTTCGTCAGCGAATAGCAATGGCGCAGCGGAACCTACTTTCTCACCTCCCTTACCATATAAAGCGTGGACCTCAGAAGAAGAATCCAATCTATACATTCCTGCAGTTGACTTTCTGCATTCTGGTCTCTCGGAAGATCGACCACAATATGACATAACTGTCAAGCTTTTCTATCTTCCAGACGTACCAACATCGCAAAGATGTGAGCACACAAGAGAAGCAATTGACTTGGTTTTACAGGAGTTGCATGTTTCCTCGATCGACCTTCTTATCGTGTCGTTTCCTGGCGTAGCTTTTGACGCGGATGACGAAGAGGAGGAGGAGGAAGCGTCAGGAGGCTCGAGCTCTGAAGGTACGAATGAAGAAGACATTGACGTTATGGTGGAGACATGGAGAACTCTTGAAAAGCTACACGAGGAGGGGACCATTACCAAGCTAGGTTTGTCAGAATTTGGCACGCAGCGCTTGGCAAAATTCCTCCCCAAGACTTTGATCCGGCCTTCCGTAGATCAGATCAATGTGCGCGACTGCTGTGTTGTGCCGAAACCCCTGATCTTGTATGCGAAACAAGAGCAGATCGAGCTTCTGACTCACAACGACTGTACCAACATACTACCGCGAGGCACCTTGCGGGAGCTCCTAGGTCCTGGCGACACAGGTGCAGGCGTCCTGGCAGATTCCGGAAACCTAGAGGGATTACAAGGCGAGGTCGAACCTCAATGGGTCGTCAAATACACGGCTGTTGTCAAAAATCGTGGTGTCATAGAAAACAAAGGTTATTTTGCGGCTGCCCAACTTGTGTGATCGATTCCACGGTACCTACGGTAGCTTCTACAACTGGAAACTATCACTGGACAGCTCAGCCACTGCAAGGGAGGTGGTACTTCTGCAAATCATTGAAACCCCAAAGATTTCCAGGAGCGGATCACAATTACACAGTTTCATATTATTGGATCTTCAGGAATCCTACCATGCCAAGAGCTCTATTTCATTGTATAGTGGAATGCCAAGAGCATAGATGCAGAAAATAACCAAGAACTCGCGCCAGACTTATCATTTTGGGAAGCTTCCTAGCACTGACGGGTACCTTAGTGCTCTTACCTTCGTTCACAAAAGGAAAGCTAGTCTGCGCAATACGGCTTGGGATCAATTCAAAAATGATGTACTACTACCTTCCATCAAACATCTTTTATTGAGCAATCATTCACGCAAGCACAACCATATCATTTTGTCCGTTTATCCAGCTCATCAATCTCTTTTTTGACCAATCATCTGTTGGTCTTTTCTGGCAGACTACGCTCCTCTTGTAGCATTTGGCGTCGTCGGTCGAGGTTTTCTCCGTTCCACCTAGACAGGATCCTGACACGACACTCATAGTTCGCGTTATGTTGGGTCTCTGTGTGCTTGCCTCTATCGCATCTCGCGAATCAACAAAATGCACGCACATCAGAAGAAAGATAATCCAGCCCACGGCATGGCGCGCAGGGCTCCTCACGGGGAGACGGCACGAGAATCTGCAGGCTGTACCGATGAGGAAGATTACACTTCACGAATGGTCTCATTCACCGAAAATCCTCTCGAGGATCATGTCATGGCCCGAACCAACTTTATTGACCATGAGTCCGTGGGCACGAGACCAAATCCTGCACGGTGATACAACGAAAATGTGGAAAACTATCAGACGCCGCACGTCTTTAGGGAGGTCGCCACTCCGAATCGCTCTGAAACGCCGCCTTGGAGTATACATGCGCAAAAATTGGATGCCCACGAGCTCGCGTGTCCGGGTCAAATCAATATTCGCCGATCAGGCTTTGCAGTGAGCACATCTCGCCCTCATATTCTATAGATATGAACTGATTCGGTATGGTCTTCTACCAAGACCTCGAATGTCCTCAGGAGATCGTGCAGGTTAGCTACCTAGCTGAGGGTCAACGCAAACATTGGAATTCATCTTGTCTCGACGAGCTGGCCTAGCGTAGATGACTTGGTCTGGGCTTCGGGGGAAAGGTTGTCTATGAGTTTGTTACGGTCTACCAAAGTCGCTTTTTGCATTACTTGTCGTTATTTCATTGAGCGGATTCAGAGACATCATGATGATTGATGTATGAAAATTTGATCCAAATGGTGCTGGGACGTTTAAAAACTCAACAACTTGGACTTCAAAAGACCGTGTGGGCACCGTGCGATGGAGCAAGGTAGTGCTCCCGAAAAGCAAGGAGACGGGGCGGTCATTGACAAAAAAGCACTGAGTTCCAGTACGGTATGCCATGTGGGTTCTCAATCATTTGGTTCTCCTGTTTTCGTCTATCGCACTTGGCTTTCACTTCGGTAAATAGTCTTTCGTTTTCTAGATCATCTATTTAGGTAGAGCCAGACCTAGCAAGTGAACGCTGGAGGGACACTGCCGCTATTGTAAGCATCAACAGTGCCCTTGATACTTGCGTACATGCCAGCTACACATATAAAGGCACCAGCCAAGAACGTCAAGCCTGCCAAGCACGCTTGCGGCCATTTTCTAGCCCAGGTACGCCATCCGTCGCCGTCGTGATAGGCATCATGTAGCCAAAATGCACCGGCGATCCCGTACGTATACCAAGCAGCAAAGAGGGACGCGGTGAGTCCAACCAAATAGTTGAAGATCGGCACTCCAACCGCCAGTACGAATGCGGCTCCATTTGCTAGAATGACGAGACCAACCCAGACAGACCAACCCAGGACCGTATGGGAGTGAAGGTGGTCGCTGTTTCTGAAGATCCTGATGAAGCACAGTTTGGCGGCTGTATGCGAGTATAGAGCGCCGGCAATCAAGAAATTCGGGATCGCGATACCAAATGCCGCTTTCATCCATTTTGTATCCAAACTGCTGAATGCAGGCGAGGTTACGCCAGAGCCCAAATACACGTACATGACAACGGCGAAGACTGCGTAAAAAGTCGTAGCGAAGCCCTGCAGCGTGTATGCGGCTTTCATAGCATCCTGCGGCTGTTTCATCTCGGAAATCAAGACGAAAAACATAAAGTGTCCGGCGTATGCGAATACGGGGTTCGTGATACTGACAAAACCATCGTAAAAGTTGGAGGACAGCGCTGCGTCGACATGTCGGTCAGGGGCGGGATGCACGCCCGCGCCAATCATGCCCACAAGGCCAGCCATCAGCATCGAGATGACCGCAAGAGTGCCCAGCCACGACATATTGTCCAGCTTGCGAGGAATGCTGCCAAAGAGTACGGGAATAGTGAAGATACCGGTGTAGAGCATGAGGCAGAGCTTGCTATCGCTAAGAGCTGCGAGGGCGATTTGGCCGCTCAGGAGGAGGCTGCCGGTGCCAAAGATGGCGAAGGTGACAGTGCCGAAAGCCAAAACTTCGCGTCCGATGGGACCGAAGAGGATGTAGCCGGCATCGCCCCTGTACCAGTCAGCGGACATGTTCTTTCTTCAGCAGACGGGGTTGCGGGTCGACATATCCGTACATATTATGGACCTCTGGGTGTCGTAGCTTGAACTGGACGAGGAGATAGGACGTGTAGGTTGCGAAGATGCCGAGAAATATTATCAAGATGACGCCAGGGACGATCCCAACGACAGCCAACGATGAAGGCAGAGAGAGCATGCCATTACTGACGATCTCAGCGACCATTAGGGCCGCTACGAATTGCCATGATAGCGTCTTGTATTTAATCTGAGAGCCTCACAGTGAGTATGAATTACTGGAGCTGAATGAGAGGGTCTTCAACACACATCATGTCCTTCTTCATGGCCAAAGACATCAACATCGTGATACCTTGCAATCCCAGTCTGAGCTCCCAGAGGCGTCGGCTGTTCAATTCCACCTTCTGTGAACAGGACCGACTTTGGCTCCGCCATTGTGACTTCTCAGTCTTTGATGAAGGTAAAGCAAAGACGAACCGAGCTGGGCTATCGAACCCATTATCGACACCGGAAGCTTGATAAGTCCCTTGAAGTATTCAATGGTACAGGACGGCACCCACTTATCCCTGCAGGGCCTACTGCAAGCGCGCGACACTTAGCTGTCATTTTAGGAAGGTCGAAAGCGTTCGTCAGCCGCGGATGATGGCCATGTTGCGCAGGCAGTTAGGAGCTGTCCATAAGGTATCCGCAGAACCCCCGCCGGTAGTCGGCGTGAATCGTTAGGACTGCGCTCCCAGCCAGGATCAGCTCGAAACCACCGAAAGGAAATGGGCCCGTCTAGGCACTTTTAGGCAAGAAACTTCGAAGAGGTGCGCGGATAGCTCAAAGAATTTTCCGGTGTAATTGACACAATTGATCACCCCTCATATCCATCCGTAAGCACTTATATTCAAGTGATTACAAGTGCATTCAGACAGCAAGATTTCTACTGACCGCCGATGAAGAAGGCCAGCCGTTCGACGACGCCTCTTACGAGACTCGGAAGTAGCTTGCGGAGATAGCGGCGCGAAAAGAACATGGGTTGCCTCCGCATCTGGCTTCCGACTCATTTTGTACGTCGAACCTACGCCACCATCAATTTCATCCAATCATCATCTGCAACGTTATTTTGTGAACATACCAGAGGTTGTACGAAGTATCTACTTGAGGCACTGTATTCTTCCGTCTTGCAGCCCGTCCCAGTAATTTGGAAAGATTCTGTTGACTGCTCGGTGTGATTCTGATACATTGGACGTCAGCCACCATCATGGTCCAGCACGTTTAGGAACCATCTCAGTATCACTTGTATGCAACGCAAAAGTGAAGGCGAGTCAATGCGTGACGAACCTCGCGACCTTTTGACGGACTTCCCGATGCAGTCTTCATGATTACTTCCACTCGATTTATATGTCGCATGTTCCACATTGTCAAAGCCTTAAAATTTGGAAGACTTATGGAATAGTGTACGACACTCGATTAGAAAGCGTGCTGTTTCGTATCATTATAAAAGTCCTTATAGAATTCGTCCCAGCGCCTACCCAACTCCTGAACGAGGTAGATACAAACCGAACAGAAGATGCCAAAATAGTATTTTAAACGCTTAGTGGCTTATGACCGCTTCATTGATGATGAGAGAAGCTGTCCCATACACTTACCGTAAGGAAAGTCAAGACAAGGCAGATCTTCTAGAAAACGGGGCCAAAGCCCAAGAATACATATCGAGTGATGGCATCAATCCGGTGAGTAGATGGGGGCTGAACTGCCCCAGATAGTCGGCGCGGGCCGATGCCGTAGCCAGGTGCAGTTTCATAACGAAACAAACGGACGTTGGTGGAGAACTTCATCGTGACACCAACAGTTGATACCTTACTCGTCCAAGTACGGCAGAATCGGAGTTACATTCTCAAACGCGGCGTGCATTGTCCTATGAGCAGCTGCTAATTTATAATTAGATGTAGTCGACTACGTCTCAATACAATTCTGGTCGTAGATCGTGACTAACGGCCCTGGTCGTCAATAATAAGTCGGATGGAAATCTCTCACGTCTGCTCCGTATCCATAGATCGGATCTGCTTGAAGAGCTTCTCGAATAGCGGCGATGCATCATTCCGGGCAACTGAGCCACTCGGGATGCAGGTACACGAGTTCCAATACGCATACAACACGCCATCGGAAGTGCACCACGTCAATCAATCCACTGCCGAATGATAGTCCTTGCTAAAGAAGTTGTACCTATGTACCTGAATGCACGTGGACTAACCTTGACCATCCATAATTCAGTGGTGAAGAGACGTTTGTCTTTCAGTAATAATGAGCGTGGAAGCAAAATGAAATTCGTGATTCAGGTCAAAACAGTCGTGGAAGCCTGTCGCGGAACCTGACTGTTTTGTTTACCCGCATGAAATGCATGAAAGGTCGGAATGCTCCCTTGCATGAGGGCGTGGTTAGTGCCAGGCACATATTTTCATTGGCGGATCATCAGTGCTATCACTGCTACTTAGAGAGTGACGACAGAGTACGAGTTCCCACGCTGTCGCGGTCACACAAGAGACGTGGAGGCTTGACAGCAACGAGAACGATCAAGACACGTCGGGATTGGAGAGGAATCGCATAGTGAGCGTCCCATGCATTCCTCGGCTACTCCCATTTGGTGCTTGACTCGTTAGTATGTACATAATACGGTAGTCTTAACATTCGCTACGCGCCTCCCTATTGCGGGTGGTTTCCATTTGCGCGTAGACTCCGTACGCTTTAGCGGTTCTCTGCTCCGCTATTGGTCTCGGTTGGCTATGGTTGAATCGAGAATCGGGATAATTATTGCGCAGAAGACAGTGAAATAAGGTGCTGGGATGGGAGCGGCTGGGCGCGGGGTGATTGGTGAATGCTGGTGATCTTGGCAAACTCATTTCGGCTCAGGTGCAGTAGCGCCTTCTGCAAGCGGCCGTGACAAAGGCAGGGGAGCTACTTCCCCCTTTCCCGTCGACTTTTACCTACCCTCCCCTTCAACCTCGTGCGAATATCCTCAAAGCCCTCCAGCACGGCGTCGATTCTGCTGCTTTATTCCACCTACTATTCGGGGCGTCCGGCCTCCAATTCATTCTTTTGGAATATTGCTTCGCCTAGTCACTCATTCAATAACACGCCGACCAACAACAACATATTCACAGCTCACAGCATTCCAAGCTAAATTTGTCTCTACGAAAACAAGCCTACACCGAGTTTTCGGCCCACCTGCGAGGGCGTCAAGCTGCAAGGCGTCATATCCCTCGACGTCAGGTCGCTCTAGTTTATTCAACAGAACCTACGCTCCTTTTCGACTTTCAAAACACATTCACTATGAAGTTCACTGCGGCGACAGTCCTGTTCGCGACCGCCGGTCTGGTTGCTGCCCAGCCCCACAAGCACCAGCATCTGCACAACCATCTCGCCAGACGCGATGACTCAGTCAAGTACGATGTCGTTCACGTTATGGTCTACGAGCTGAACGGTCAACCTATCTCTAAAGCCGATGTTGAGGAGGGTCTCAAGAACGGCACACTTGTACTGGCTCCCAATGGCGAAGTTTCTTCAGTTGCTCCCGCGTCAGCTGCTCCAGCAACGTCCGCTGCGGCTCCATCTTACTCCAGCGCATCGGTCGCAGCCCCACCTCCAACCCACTATCAGCCCAGCTCTGCCGCGTCGGCCCCATCCTACTCGGCTCCCGCATCCTATTCGGCTCCCGCATCCTCTTCGTCCTCCGGCGGTAGCGGCTTCAGTAGCGACAGTGGTGCCGGTGGCAGTGAGGGAGGTTGGTCAAATGCGGCCGGTTCGGGTATCGACACAGACTTCCCCGACGGTGAGATTAGCTGCGATCAGTTTCCCTCTTCATACGGTGCCAAGGCTGTGCCATGGATGAAGGTCGGCGGCTGGTCGGGAATTCAGACTCCAGGTGGCGGATTCCCAGGTCTCAACAAGGGCGCCATCTCCGATATCAGCACCCAGGTCTCTTCAGCTTGCAGTGACGGCAATTGCTGTACCGGAGGCTCATTTTGCTCCTATGCTTGCCCCGCTGGCTATCTGAAATCTCAATGGCCCGTCGGCAACCAAGGCTCGACCGGCCAGAGTGTTGGTGGTCTCTTCTGCAATCCTTCTGACAACAAGCTTTACCTCACCAATCCTGGTCTGTCGAAGAAACTATGTGTTCAAGGTGCCTCACAGGTCAACAGCAATATTGTCAGTTCTTTGAACAGCGACGTCGCCGCTTGTCGCACTGACTACCCCGGATGCGAGAGCATGAACATCCCCACTCTGGTTGTGGGTGGTAGTGGGTCAAACAAGACTACACCACTTGCTACCGTCTCTGGAGCCACCTACTACCACTGGCAGGGGGCGAGCGACAACGCCAACTATGCTACTAGCGGACAATACTACATCAACCCTTCTAAATACAGCGTCTCTGAGGGCTGCTGGTGGAATGAGCCTGGCACACCGGCCGGCAACTTCGCTCCTATCATTCTGGGTGTCGGCGTAGATGCAAGCAACAAGGGATGGTTTGCCATCCAGGACAACTCTCAAAAGCCTGATGGCGCTGAGCTTGACTTTGGCATTCGTATTGACAGCAGTGACGGTGTCAACTTCTGTGAATATAAGCCAGGCCAAGGTTTCACCAGTGCCTCTGGCACAAACTCACAAGGATGCACGGTAAGTTGATGTCAAAGTAAAACTGATCCTACAAACACTGACCAGGGTGACTTATAGGTTGAGATCGACTCCGGGGACGTTACCTACAGCTTCTTCCCCGCGTCGTAAACGGGTCATGCCGACAATGATCATTTTCCTTTCTTGTTGAATTTATACATGCCTTTCTAATGTATTTTTCGAAAACGGGCTTCCTTTTTCGGCACTCATCTCTTCTGAGTGAGCAAAGCAAGCAACACCTGTACTATCGATGCCATTTGCCGTCCGTTCTGGTTTCCTCTACACAATGAAATCCTTGCTGCATCCCATATGATTTTACCCCGGCGAGACCAGGGGCAGGCAACCTTCTCGGGCAACAGGCTTTGATGGCCTATTGCTAGCTGTCGTTGCTTGTGGGCGACCACGAAGCGATGGGTGTTGGTGGAACAAATGGGAATCCCCTTTTCTCTACTGCGATTGCTGATGACAGAAACGGAGCATTGCTTGTTCCAAGCCCACTTTCCCCTTCTCATGTTTTCCCTCAGTTGATTATTCCTTCACCAGCGCAGGACAATGTGGTAGTGTGTATATGACGGCCGTGGAATGGCGAGAGGGGGAAAGTGATACCTGATCCTGCAACGGCAGATCTGCTTCTTGACTTAGTGTGAATGTCTATTACAGTTAGCTATGCTTGCCTCCATCTCTTTACCCCAATAAGTGACGCATCGAAATGATAGTGAATTGACTGCGGAGAAACTCACTTGTGCCCTGACGTGTGTGCACGGCTCCTCCACGATGATCCTCATTTCCTTGAACCTCCAACTCCGTGCTACTACGACGCTTAGACAGGGTAGCAGACCATAGCTTTTCCTAAGCTGTCCGGATTCAGAACATAGCCTCCATGCTTCCACCAATGATAGGTACAAGGATAAGCGCTGAAGACATGCTGCTTCGTATTCTCGCTTTTCTTCCCTCCTTCCCGGGAGTTTGTAAGGAGCGCACCTAAAATTGTAAGGAGCGCACCTCCTAGCCATTTCAGCTGTAATGAAACACCTCCCTACAACGAACAGAGTACTTCATCTTCAAAATCAACGATATCAACTTTTAGGATTAGATTAGGAGGTTAGGGTTAGATTTAGAGTTAGGGTGCGAAGGACACGAAGCATAGGGACTTGTCCCGATCAATTGCGAGTCTCATAGCCCTTCTAAATGTATTTTGTTAGATAGTTAGGGTGGGGAGATGCTTGTGAAAGTACAAATTCTGCACGTTGTAGAGAGGGGTTTCATTACAGCTGAAACGGCTAGGAGGTGCGCTCCTTACAATTTTAGGTGCGCTCCTTACAAACTCCCCTCCTTCCCCTATTGAGCTCGTAGAGACCACTGCGATAGGGCGCGTCCAAGGCCACGAACCCCTTCCCACATGAGTATATGCGCTTGCGTCACAAGTGGTCCGCGACGCTACCTTATGTTTTGCAGTACGCTTACTTCACTCGTGAATCCTTCCCGCGTTCTTTGGCCGCAAGGAGACGAATTTAGTACAAGTACTATTCCGGAACTGGTCTTGTAATACTGCATAAGAAGCGATGCGCTCTGGCGACGCGACTTGATAATTGGATGGTCTAGATGGAGCTAGTGAGGCGAATGTGAATAGTATATCTCTCAGGTGCACAAAACGTCGTGAATCAAGTTGAATGATGGCTGGGTATAACCAAAAGGCGTTTGAACGATGGATTGAACATCTGTCTGAGATATATTTCCGGTGCCGAGATCGTTCTCTACCTCGCTCAAATTCAGGAGTTTCACTCCTACTCAGCTTCTATCTATCCTTCTTGCTAGTTTGTGCAGGAAACTGGGTGTAAGACCTCTTGTGCGGTCATATTAGCTCCATTTCTCGGGAGCATAAAACGTCATGCCCTCATGCATCAAAAGGCTGCTTCCCTGGCTTTGCTGCTGAGCTGAACAATACGTAATGCAAAGCATTTAGTCGTCCCCGATCCAACAGGCTGCGGTGCTGACGTAGTTTGCGATATTGATTGGTGGCCGTCGACAGCAACTAAACGAATCCTCCGCAGCATAGCTCCTTCCATCTCAGTTCAAACCCAAAGACTGTCCGTCGTAACAACTCGTCCTATTCCAGGCGTCAATGGTGTTTGAGAAACTCCGCATATAAAAGATTGCTTACTCCTTTATCCTCCCTGAACATGACATTGTCTCCAGCCTTCTGATATACTTTGCGCACCTCGAAGCCGCTACGACCAGCAAGCTCAAAAAACTTCATGTCCTGTTGAAAGAGCCAAGTACGGTGAGGTGTGAAAAAGGCGAGAGCCCGAGCATCCGGAGTACGGCGAAGAGTATCCTGAATGGATTTGATAAGCTTCGCATGCTCGGAGTGGTTGAAAACTAGGTCAGACAGAAGGATTAGGTCGAAGCCTCGAGGGGCGGTCGTCGGATCAAGATGAGCAAGAAGATCTTTTGGTGAGTTTCCCCAAACATAGCCTTCGATGTAGACATTCTGGAGAGAAGGCAAAAGACTGCAGTGCTGCATGTTCCATCGCAGATTCTCGATCAGGTCAGGATCAGGATAGTCTGTGGTTACTACACTTCTTGCGCCCGTCAAGGCGCATACCAGGCTGGGAGCACCGGCCCCAGCACCAAGCTCGAGGATGTCCTTCCCACTGACGATAGCATCAGCTCGCTCCTCTACGTAGTGGGCAATTACATGGCCCGCATTGAAAAGTAGATGGCCCTGTGTGATGTTGTCAGCAGACTCTTGTTGCGTTTGATCGGCAGATGCGTATGTAGAAACAACACATACTGGAGTCTGCACCAGATTCTTGTCGAATCCATAGGACTGCCCCAGAGAGTTGGAAGAAGGAAGAAGCTTCGTGGGGACTATCGTCTCAAAGCACGAGTCTACACGCTTCCCCACTAAAGCTGTAGTCATGATGCTTCGTTGCCTCAGATCACTTGAGCCAAAGGATTTGTTACGGTCTACAGCTACAGTGCGTACGAAAGGGTTTATGAGCTCACCCATAGTGGACTATGACCCACAAGACGAAAAGTCAGCACTTCGCCTGAGAGCATGGTATGCGTTTCCATGGTTGGAGGCTTCTCAGATTCATAGAAGCCGTCAGGTTCATTGAACAAATCCAAGTCATCTTCGTCGTCCGACATGGTCATGTCACTTCCCAGATGGTCCTGGTCGTAGTATGGAAGTGGTCAAATCCCGATGGTTATCGCATTAGATATGTAGCCGACACTTAGTACCACCACTGTGTTCATCGAGATCGCATTTGGTGAACACACATCGTGCGGACACTTCCAGCCGTCGGCATGAGAAATGGAGAAGATCTCGCTGGCTCGGGCCAGAATTTCTTTTTTTCTAATGGGCATCACGTGCAAGCCACAAGCCTGCAACACCAATGGAAGTTCGCCGACTGCACATGTTTCACTCGAAACCAGTCGAGGCGGCAAAGCGTCACGACTCTATGAATGCCGTCTTCGCAACTCGCCTGTCGAGTCAGACACGCTTTCTTAGAATTTTCTTCAATTGTGCCGTCTTTAGGGTCCGTCTTAGTGCAGGCCCGTCTGGGATAGCCGAACACCGGCCCAGTCATCAGACCAGCCTTGGGCTTACCTACCTGGGTACTCACTTGCTCACAAACCTGAGACGCTTCAACACCGCGTTTTGGCGAAAATCGAGGCAAAGCGGCCATCACTTGTTGCGGGCCTGGCAATGCCATCCGAGTTGAGTGCTAACGGTAACTTGCGTGAGCCGGGGCATCCGCCTTAAACTTGGCGTGCACCTCGCTGTGCCGGTGCGGCAGCTCTTACACCGTATCCAATTCTTGAAGACCGCGAATCTCTACAATTCATCTTTCTTTCAATCACTGTTTCTCGAATCTGGGCCCTTGAGCTTTGAGACCCTTGGTCTTTCTCTTTGGGCACTTTGCCATACATATCGTCCGTCTTTGTCCTCGGCGGAGTAATTCCGGAGAGATTTCTATCTGCCCGCTGTACGTTCTCAACCGGCCATTACTACAACCTTTGCCACTACTGGAAGCATCTGCTAAGCCTGCTCAGACATCTCATTCATAGACAACCAAGCTACCTTCACGCATCACCCCCAGTATGCCGGATATCCAAGATCAATTCGGCAATAAAGTCAAGGTTGCCTGGTGAGGACTCTCTTTGTTACATGCGGCTCTATTCTCTGTCTTTTCAAAAGATGATGCACAAAACTGAAACAGCTTACCTCAAACTCTCCGCTAACGCCGTGCAGTGCAGCCTGCATCCGCGGCCATCGGTCATCTCAGTGTAATGAGAAACACTATGACCGGATCATGGTTGCGGTCCGCAAGCCTGGACGTCCTCTGACTGCTTGTCCTCACGCAAAGGGACAGTCCTGCACTTGCTCTTCTGCTCAAGTTACCTATACCATTCCTCGAGGTAAGATGACCTCCTGTCTCTAATGGAGCTTGTAACCTGACCAGCATCCCAGCAACAGCAAAGTGCGCCTCCGGCGCGATACAAGCAATTGCTGTGCCAGCTAATGAGCCTCTTGCTGCAAATCCACAGGTCTCGTCGAATGTCCGGCTTAAGCGCAAATACCCACATAGATCGAGCAAATCGGGCTCATCGACTCCTCTAGGCAAAGCCGATGAAATTGCGAAGAAGGAGTACTTTGAGTCAAATGAGAAGCCGGGAAGTTCTTTCGACAATGCCTCCCAACCAGCTTCGGTGGGATGCTGCGGGCGGAAGCCCATTGCCGAGGACGACGAGGCATCTTCTCCAGCAAGCTCTACGAACCTGTCAACTGAGGGCGTGCCGGATCATCAGACTGCCAGTATAGCAGCCTCTGGAGATAGTCGGACATCGGCATTCCCATCTGATATTCAAAAACGTGGCCACATTTCATTATCAATGTCCTCCTCAAGCAAGAAGACGAGGAAAGGCAGCCAACATTCGCAACTGGTCCATGATCCGGCAAACAACGGACTCGATGCAAATGGGTTTCAGCATGGATGTAATTGCGGTCCTGATTGCTCCTGTCTTGGATGTGCAGCACATCCTCAAAACTCCACAACAGTCCAATACGTCAAGGACCTATACGACTATCAAGCTAATGAAGCAAGTGATAGTATGGATTCATTCACACAACCTTCTCCCCAAAACAGCAACACGTTTGCGTTTGACCAAACATTACCAGCCTATCAGAATGACCCTAACGTCCTTCCACCGGATCTATACTTTCCTTATCAGCTAAATTTACCGGGCTGCGAAACTGGAGGATGTAGATGTGGTACGAATTGCACATGTTCAGGGTGCTTGACTCATAGCGGCCACAACGGAATTTCAAACAATATCCAGACTCCAATCCAATTTGACGCATTCAGCATTAATACGTCACAGCCTTCGCAGGTGGCCACCGCTAACGCACCTGCGAATAACTGGGAGAATCTGATTTCCCCTGTGGCATCGAACCAAGGTCCTTTCTCCAACGAGAATATCCCATTCCACCCTCAGATGCCTCCTCAACAGCGTTCGAATTTCGCAGCGAACACGAACCGATTCCCGACGTCGGGACACCAAGAGATTCAGCAGTTTTATCCCCAGACGCCATTGACTCATCAGAGAAGCCCGATAAATCCGATGGCCTTTCAAATTGATCAGCCACCTCGGGTTGCCACATCCTACTTTAACCCAATGACTCACGGACATCCGATACGTCAGTATGGGTTTCCTCCTCATGCACCGAGTCAGAGTCCCATAGAGACGCCTGCTTCCGCCGGACCGTTCCAACAGAGTTATGGTTTCTAATGAATCAATCGACCGAATCTGCATTTTGGGGAGTCTTGATTGATTCAACACACGTGTCATGATCTTCTTTCTACCAACACACTACTGTTCATTCATTATTATTCCCAAAAGGCTTGCAGAGATCTTGATCGGCAGTACTCGTTGATTTAATCGGCAGTACTCGTTGATTTAATCGGCAGTACTCGTTGATTTAATCGGCAGTACTCGTTGATTTAATCGGCAGTACTCTTTGATTTAATCGGCTTCTCGCTCTTTATTGCTGTTGAGAGTGGTTTTTATTGCTGAAGGACGACATCGACGTATGCTGCATTGCGGACTTGGAGTTTTGGAAGGCAAACTTGCTCTCGAGCGGCGTTCGTGATGATACCTCGACATAAATCATAGCGGCGCTGGGTTGATCTGGAACGGTCGATAGGGAAGCAGTAGTCCTACTTCCTAGACATAGAGAGGATCAGGTGTAATGTGTCCAGTATGAGAATCCATAAAATGCGACAGGAGGCGACTGATTCTACCCTCTGCTTTTGCTTCAAGTTTTTCGATTCGTATTGCATTGATTCCTGCAATGAGTTTCTAGACAGAAATGGTCGGCTATGAGCTAAGTGAAGATTGTTCGAGATCTAAAGCCTAGGTAGTGGGTATATCTGCCCACTTTATATCTCCAGGGCTGTGACGTGCGAGTCAACCTTGCGTGTATATTGGATGGCCCTAAACTCAGCAGTTTGCATGAGCCGTCCAGGTTGCTGAGCAAATGTGGAACACGGTCAAAAGGCCTCAAACGGGAGCATATCCACTCATGCCCGCAGAGCCTCCATTTGTGGCGAACTTCAACGTTTGACAGAAATTTAACACTTGATTGGTGAATTTGTTCTAGATATACATATCCGGCTTTCACATTCTCCTGTATTATCAAGGAAGGCAATTTGGGAATATGCGAGGGACGAATTTAATGTCAGTCATCCTCATTCTTGACTGATCTTTCTGTTATGATCCCCTAAGGATACGTCTTGCAAAACTTTCTCAAAATAGCTCTACATGGCACTTTGGATCGATCTACCTAGCTTACCACTCAGAGAATCGGGAGCTTTGGTGGAAGCTCCACTAGCTGGCTTTCATCTCCCTCGGCCGCACCCTGAGTCTGATGGCTGTATCTCTCTTCTCATTTGTATGATTTGGCTCCCAACTTCAGAAAGGCGGTCTGTGGCTCATAAGTCCTGATAAGAGTCTCCAATTGTCAAGCAGCAGCCGACGTCTGTACTCTGTAAGTTGAATACCTTGTGGGTATGGCTTGGACCGGGGAGGCAAAGTTCTGGCGGTGAGAGGACAGAACTTTGAGGCGGCATATCCGAGACGTCGTCCAACAGTCTACGGGAACGGGGAATACCCAAACATCGTGGAAACTGTGGTCGGGGCACTCTTCTGTACATCAACCCATTATATCAAACTCGTCATTGAGGTATTCAATGAATAGGGCTTTTAGTCGAGCTGGATCGAGGCTGTGTTGTCGATTTAAAGCGATGAACGATCGGCGGAGACGCTGCAATTGAGGACTCGTAAGCGTTGTCGTAGGAAGCTCGACCGGAATGCTACAGTCAGGTACAGTCACGCTTCCGCCGGTTTCGCTGGGATGGTCTGCTTGGTATGAAGTAACGGCGGAAAGAACTTCGGAGGTCGTCTTGTTAAGCTCGTAGAGAAGATTCGATGGAGCAGCGGGCGTAAGCACCGTCGCCGCATTTGGTTTAACGACCTTGGTCTTTCCATCATTTCCTATAAGCGCATCCCATATATCATCAATTGGCGGTGTGTCGTCCTCGTATAGTACTGTGTATAGGGGGCTGTCCCATCGCGTCATACCATTTGGTTCCTCATATCGGAAGACGAGATTATCGAAGTCTTCCTCAGGATAACCTCCAGACTTCGAGGAATCTTGAAGAAGGGAGCTGTTAATTTCTCGACATTTGGCCTCAGGAGTACCAACATGCACAACGCAGCTAGTGGTTTGAACTGCTTTTGCTTCACAGTACAATTGGTATCGAAAGCCTTTGATGTAGTTCAGGCCGTCTGCGATGACAATAGCATCTTTGCCCAGCACTCTCTTTACGGCGGAGTATTCAGCTGCGCGCGCATCCTTTTCCGGGCGAGCGGAGTGGTAGACATCTCGCGACAATCCCAAAGCTTCATGGTTGACAAGATGGACTTTGAGCCGGGAGGTGCGCGGATCGCTGGAGCTGGCGACTCTGGCCTCCAAAGCCGATCGCAGTTGGTTAGCGCGATAGGTCTTGCCCGAGGATGGAAACCCTGAGATCAAAATGAGCTACGGATGGAAAGTTCATCAGCCTTCATGGAAGCTATCGATAATAAGGAAATTGACGGAGGGCGTGCTTACAGGCATTCCAAGTCGAAAAGGGGTTTCGTGTCAAACAAAAATATCAATACGATGCCGGAGTTGTTGGAAATGACGCAGTGGATGCGGCAGAATCTGGGGAGGGCCGGAGCGGTGGGAGGGTCTCAGGTGTCCATCGGTCTAAGCGAAGGCGGTCAGAGGGTGAAACGAGGGTGGGGACCCACTGGCGATCTGGAGAAAAGGCCGAATTAGCGAGGCCACGCGGAAACAGCTGGCACGTTGCAACTGAGACCGTGCACCCTAGTGGCCCGATTCCAACAATCATCGTCATAATCTTTACTCGAAGGGTGCAAAGGAGTCGTCGAAGACAGGAATGCTCGAGACGCGACATGCCGAGGCCTTTCCACCCCCGGCGCTTTTCCCCCATGCCCCCCACACCAGCTTCCAGTGCGTTCATCCGCAATTGTAGCCTCGGTGTTCATACGGCCAAACCTCGCCGCTGAGCATTGCCCTCGTCCGTCTGCCTCTTTATTCCGCGTGCCATTTATCTTCCCCCGTGATCTCCCACTGTGCGGCAAGTACATGGCGAGGCTGCGTGGTCACGATACTTCAACTCCTTGACCGAACCCCGTCATTGTTTCTTTTTGATTGATACCCGCACGTGCTCTTTCACACACACCCACCAGCACACCTTGTCAAACAACTCCATCACAGGGCCTGTTTTTTCTCCATCAGCTCTCGACACGATTCTTGAACATTCCTTACTCCCTATCCACATCGTCGGGTTCATGCTCCACTAAGCATGGAAACCTCGCCCACCGACTTCTCAGCTTTCCACTCCTCCAGCAGCTATTCCTCGCTCTCCTCATCCTCGAGCACCACGATGCCGCACCTCCAAACCGGCTTCGATTACACCTCCGCAGCCGCCTCCGCCCCTCTTCCCTCTCCTACCTTCCAACGCCAGTCCTTCACCTCCTCCCAAAGCGCACCAGCATCGATGACCCAGCCCTCTCACGCCCAACAACCCAACATGCAGCAGAGCCAACCGTACCTCGCTCCACCAGCGCCTCCACAGCAGCCGTTGCACCCCCAGCAGCAGCAGTTACAGGGTCAGCTGCAGCACCAGCAGCAGCAACCCAGTGGGACGCGGAATCCGTATGAGGGCCAGCGGGGCGGTCAGGGTGGGCAGCCGGAGACGTCGCCGTTTCTGCAGGATTTTACGCTCGTAGCCGAGGCGGCGAAGCGGGCTCAGATGGCGTGTCTAATGCGGGATCTCGAGGGGTGCGAGTTATGAGGGGTGACGTTCGGAATGCTCCCTGACATACTACAACTGAAACTACATCTATAACGTATGGATGGATGGACGGACGGATGGGTGAAGATTATGGGCTTGTTGGTTTTGGATGGACACACTACACTACAGCACATTGCAGCAAGGCACAGCACAGCACAGGAATCCTACGTTTCTGCGCTGATTTTGCGGGTTGCCTAATGAGGATTGATGTGGGGACGTAGACGAAGAACATAGCAGAGGTAGTTCGGGCGTTTGAGACCCCATTTCCCCTTCGCTAAGCATCATTAGTGGCGTCAAAGAAGAGGATCGAGACAGCGAGCGTCGCTCTCATTTGTTAGATACCATCATTTCTTCGGAGCGTATGGAGGCATAGTCTTCTTAGCGTTAATGATATCCGCTCACCCAAGGTACCTTGCACTGCGGTCTTCTTTTTCTTAGAGAAGAATACACATCAACGAAACAACTTTCCAAGTTTCGCTCAGAGTACCTATGATAAATATCTGTCAAATCATGCTGAGGTACATAGCCTCCTCTTTCCACAACATTACATTACCTCCGCTCCCTCCGCCCCCTCCACTCTCCACACGACCTTTCCCTTTCGCTTCAACGCCGCGAGTCTGTCCCATCCCACCACCTTTCCCAGGCAGCCCCCCAATCCGTATTCCAGGGTCAAAATTCACCAATACAATCTTATCCTCCGCCCCTCCCCCAGGATCCATAATACTATACACCAACGTCCGCTCATCCGCCACCGCATGCACAACCTTCCCATACGGAAGCCGCATCTCCTCACCCCCACCCCTCCTCTGCCCTTCCTCACCCACCCCGTCTCCAGAAGACCGCGGCGGCCACATCCTCACCCGCCCATACTTAAACCGCTCCTCGCTCCCCTCCACCACCTCGCCCGTCTCCCGATCCACATCCGGCCCCCGCAGCCTCCCGTCCGTATCCAGCGGACTCGCGCGCCGTCGCGCCCCGCCTCGCAGCCGCAGCACGGGTTCCACGCCACGACCATCGGCCGTCGGCTCCTCGTCTTCGACGAGGTCGAGGAAGGCTGCGGCCGAGAGATTGTACGTCCGGAACTTGGTCTTCCAGAGCAGGAAGGCTGGCGCATCGGCCGGCTCGTGACCGTCGGTGCCGAACTCGAGATGTGTCTCGCGTGGGAGGCGGGGCCGGGGCCGGGCGTAACGGGGCTTGTCGTCGGGGGTGAGGAGCGGGATGTAGACGTCGTTGGCGGGGTAGCGGGCTACGGCCGTGGTGGATGAGCTGGCGGGTTGGGAAGAGAGGGGGAAGGGCTCGATTGTATGGGCGGTGGTGTTGGAGGTTGAGAATGGGACGGGATGGATGTAATAGGTGCGCTGGTGCGAGCTCGTGTTGCCCAGGTACTCCCGTCGGGCTTCGACGATGACGAGTTCGTTGGTGTGCTCATCGGTCTGGAAGCTGAGATCGGTCCAGGAGTCGTTGATAGCACCTTCGCTGTTTTGGCGCCGATAGATGTCGTCGATGACTTCGAGTTCTTCTCGAAACGGTCGCTCTAAGGGGAAGCGCATGCAGGTGTAGAAGGATGTGTAGTCAATCTCCTCGAGTTCGAACGAGGTCTGGTTGGATAAGGCGTAGAAGTAGCCGTTGTGGATCGTGAAAGCGACGTTACTGCCAATATCGCAACCCACCAAATTCTCAAGCTGTACGCCTTCCTCATCGTCTAAATCAAGCTCGGAGACAAGACTCGCCCTGTGGACGACCCATTCATGGTGACCACGGCTACCAAGTTCTGAATGGGTACCATAGTACATATGTTGGCTATCATTAAGAACGAAAACACGATGAGATGAGTCGGTTCTTTTCGTGATGAGCCGCCACTTATCATTCGCAATGGACAAGGCAACGAGCCAACCCCGGCTATTTCGATCATCCTCAAGCAGAAAGGTAAGTACGCCTTCACTGTAATTTAGTGGAGTCACGTGATTGTGAGTGTCATCAAAGTCGAGTTTTGCCCGTTGCAGCACTTGCGGAATGGACACCACCGTCTCAGAGTCCGATGATTGATGAACGTCCAAAAGCCGGATCTCGAGCCCGTGTACATAACACAGCATGCCTTTGACGTATGTGAACTGAGGGCCTGATGCAATTGTACCACAAGAATTGGGTTGAACGGTTCCAAAAGCGGTTCGTCTCTCGAATAATCGGCGAAAGGCCTGATGATATCTGCCGGGACTACGGCGGGCATCTATAGTTTCTGAAGTAAAGGAGGCATGCGTCTGTGATTCAATTCAGCTGAGGCATCCACGATTGGTGCAGCCCTTACCTCGACCGCTTGCCGACATATCGCTTCTCCTTTCACGACAAGGCTGAAGTGGCTGCAGCTAGCTCCTAGGCAAGAGAGCTCCTCGACGTCTAGAAAAAATGCAATACGAAAAATAATGTCAAATGGAAGTCGGTCAAGAGAGATTGGCATACGTAGGAAAAATGAAGATCGTGCCTCTTATCTCTTACAGTGGCAGAAAAGAAACGAATTAGACAAGGAGAGAAGGTCTCAATGGATTTTTTAAGTCGATATATGGCATGGGATAGGCGATCTGAAAGGAACAGTGCAAGGTTTCTTTTGGCCTGGGAAAGATGACTGCTAATGATTGGGGCATAGGGGGACACGAAGAGAATTGGTGGAGAAAGGCTGTACCGTAAGGCGCGCATTTGGCCTTTTGTCACTACAGAAGAGCCTCAAGTCCTTCAGAGCCGCATGGTCCCAGACAGACCGGACACAAAGTAAGGACTAGTAATGGGCCATATGCAGTGCGGCTCGCTCAACGCCGTTACTGTTCAAGTGGTGGCTCGCTGTATCACCGGAGGATATGCTCTTTCCAGCCCTCAGTTCTCATTCGTTCGAGGGCTTGCATCACCGATGCTTGTCCACGGTAACGCAAGTGCGGTGCAGCACGCATTGATCGGCAGTGGCTTATGAAGAAAAAGCAGCAGAATGGGTGGAGGCGAAGGGCTTGAGCGATCATGATACGACGGTTCGGGAGTGTTCTGAGGCTCTTGAATATGGCACCAGCCAATGAGAACAGATCTACTCATCAGCAGTTCAATACCGGCGGGGCGTAAGTGTCTGATGGCGCACGCCTTACTTTAGTCAGATGCGAACTATGTGAGGCTCAAGCACAAAGCAATTGGAAATGCAAACTACCCCTTGTAAAGTGCCGCTTAACCAATTGCAGGTTAGTAGCCCCCGTTTGTCCATACCAACGTTCGTCAAAATGCTCATCAAACTTCACTTATCACACTATGAGCTGAGCCCGATGGACGACTCACGCGCTGCTGTCAGAATGGCTCAATCAATAATCTTCGCTACCCCTCCGGGCGTTCAGTCTTGTTCTAATGCCCCGCGCTATGCCGGGCGTCATGCGCCTGCATTGAGCCACCAAGTGAATGGAAAGAAGCAAATGAACCAGCAGTTCTAGCGTAAACTTATATCAAAGTAAATGCGGATATCAACAGAATTCCGACATGGTTAGAACGTGTTGTTTATTGAGATGTTGCGTCAGCTCCAGGATAACCTTGTCGAGTTCCATTTCCGTAACTATGGCGTTACCGCGGTAAGAGTGCCCGAAGTACATGTTAGATAACAACTACACTTGCGAATGCAAGAGTAGTAGATGGTGGATTTCTTCTCTTCGCATCGATTCGCTCAAAATTCTCGCATTACTTAACGACAAACTCAATTTTATTCCTTCCGAAACCAGTCCAATTTAGATCTGACCAGCAGTATTGAAATCCTTAAGAGCTTCCGACACACGTGCGCTCATGGTCTTCTCCCCCTCTCGAACCCACACACGGGGATCATAGTACTTCTTATTGGGTTTATCGGCCCCCTCCGGATTACCGACTTGGGACATGACATAGTCCTTCTTGTTGAGTACGTAGTCGCGGATACCAGTAAGGTAAGCCCACTGGAGATCCGTATCAAGGTTAACCTTGACCACACCATAGCTAATAGCGTCAAGGTATTCCTGCTTGGACGATCCCGAACCACCGTGGAAGACGAGAAAGACGGGCTTGTTGTCTGAGGACTTGATCCTAAACGGGGCTGTTAGCCGAGCCTTTGTTGACCCTCTTATGGCAAACTCACTGTCCCTTGACGTATGCCTGGTGCTTCTGAAGTAACTCCGGATGGAGCTTCACGTTCCCAGGCTTGTACACACCGTGGACATTACCGAAACCGGCAGCAATGGAAAAGTAGGGGCTGACAGCTGAGAGAGTCTTGTAGATCTCGTAAATATCTTCGGGTTGAGTGTACAAGGAATTGTTGTCGACGGATTCGTTATTGACACCATCCTCCTCACCGCCAGTGATACCAATTTCCTGCATCACGTCAGCAATCGGGACTTGGCAGCGGGCATCCCTAGACCCACCATTTCCAGCCATTGCTTCATTGGTGCTGCGCGCTCGAGGTACTTCTTCGTTGTCTGGATGTTGAAGTCGACTGGCTCCTCGGACAAGTCGATCATGTGTGAGCTAAACAGAGGTTCGCCATGTTCCTTGAAGTAAGCCTCGTCAGCGTCCAACATGCCATCGAGCCATGGCAACAGCTTCTTCGCACAGTGGTCGGTGTGCAAGACAACGGGAATCTCATAGAGAGGGGCAATGCTTCGAACGAAGTGAGCAGCAGCGGCAGCACCTTGTATCGAAGCCTGTTGCTTGTCGTTGGGGACACCTTTTCCAGCGAAGTAGGCAGCGCCTCCTTGAGAAGCCTGGAGTATAATAGGAGACTTGGCATCTCTGGCCGCCTCGAGCGACGCAACAACGGTGGAGGAAGAGGTGACGTTTATGGCCGGAATTGCAAAGTTGTGCTCTTGAGCGTACTTGAAAAGACTCTTAACATCATCGCCAACGATGACACCTTGCTTGCGCTTGAGAACGTCTTTGACACCCATTTTCAAATGTTGGAAGGAAAGGTGATGCAATTGAGAAGTGAAGCCGGAATAAATAGGAGGCAGTTCAGTGAAAATATCGGAAAATTTAGCGGTCTTGCTCCGAGGTTCAGCGGATGGCCAAGGTGGCAGTGGTGGGGAGTGGGGTGGCGGGGCATTCAACAAGTTGCGTCATGCTGTCATCTCTTCAGGGAACGGAGTAACAGACGAATAACTGACAATCGTGTCGGGGTGCTCCCCGTCTATGATTTCTCGATTCCGATGAGATCCCATTGTGAAAGGGGTTTGGTCTTCAAAAGCCATTGCTGAATTCATGAATTGAATTCTACCCAAAGGATACCTGACCGAACTCTACCCCTTTCGGCTAAGTCAAGGTCGAAATTCCCAATGTGGAAAATTCTTCTTTGACCGCCAGATTTTGATTGGGGATGACCCTGTTCGAATTCTGAGATTGTGCAGATTGTGGCTTCTGAAGCCAGTTTTGCGCCAAAAATCAGTCAATGGAAGAGAGCTGTAATCCAATCGTGGAGCCTCCTAATAAGTGCCTACCTAAAGTATTCAAGATGTAGTCTACTAGATCTTGTCGCAGTCTTGCCGGCGCATGAAGGAGCCGAGGCTAGTAGATCGAAATGGAGTGCAGAGCAGCTCGATTCCAGATCCCGGCGCTGGGTAGTTATTATCTCTCTCGGGCAGTCTCAGTTTTCGTGTCAGGTCTATACCTATAATTCTGACAAGGCGGAGTACGTCCTGATCAGATAGTTGTTTTTCAACTCTGTACTGTAATGATTCGAAGTCTACCTTGAATGACCACAGTTCCAATGAACTGCCCAGGAATTAACTCTGAAGCATTACTTAAGAGCCAACTCGATTCTACTCTGTTATTTTGAGCTCCAAGGCTAGCTACGGTAGCTTAAAGTCTATATTTTCAATGGTGCTGCCCCTATCCTAGCTCTCGATTACATCTGTCACTCCTATGCTGTTCTGAGCTCCCATAGCAAAAAGGAGGTGAAGTGTAGAAATGGAGCTGTCAAACCGAATCGAACAATCATTTGACTGTCCGTATCATCTGTAAGACATCCGAGGGCGGTCAACCCTAGCGTCCTTTCGAAAGATCAACCCTCCGCCACTCCTCATACAAGTTTTTCCACAGCGCGCGTGTACTAGGATCCATAGATGCATTCATTGCTCTAAGCCCATCCTCGCCCACGACGTTGACAGCGGCAAAAATCCCAGGCGTCAATCTCTTCCGGACTTCTGGTTGCAATCTTCCCCTCAATTGAGCCCGACAAAATTCCGTCAATAGATCCTGCACATACTGCCCTGCATAAGCGCGTGCTTTGCGAGTCTCGTCGACAAGGCCGACTCTCCCGCGTTGACTCTTGCGCGTCGTGACTGAAGACACTGTCGGTTCACACAGTGATGTCAAGAGGCTGGCGAAAGCAGCGCCTTCCTCTGCTCCAAACCTCGTCGTGTCGTGATCAAGCCAAGGCGGCGTCTGCACGCGAGATTGGTGAGAGCGGATATCCGGGGTGAATAGGGCGTTAAGCAAGACCATGAGTAGAGGGAGCAGAAGGTGAAAGCGTCCACCAAATTTCGCACGATGTCGATTGATAGCCGCGTGTATAATGTCGCAGAGACGACGGTACACTAATCTGCCTGATGCGGCCGGGAGCTGAGGCCCAGCAGGGGTGTTAAACGCAATAAGAGTGGAAACTACTGCATCAAGGCCGTATTGAGACACAAGCAATAACTGATCTAATTAGTAGAAGCCCGAGCCAGACTCGAAGACAAGCTTACCTTTTCTCGCAAAATAATGAGTATGCAATCTGATAAGTCGGAGAAAGCCTGCACGTCTTTCACCGTCAAAAAGCTGCCGCATAGAGTAGGAAGCAGAGTCCGTATATCGGTCGATGGAGCATAGGTATCTTTCTCGACTGCGACTATGAGTAATTGATACGATTTTTCTGGAGAAGGCTGGTTTCTTACATTCGAAAGATCTTATGAGTACACGGAGAAGTGACGAAATACTATGTGGTGTTTCTCTGTTAAGGAATAGAAGCTGTTGAGATAGCGTATGTTTGCCACGCATGTGGAGGGTCCGGAGACTATGCTCAAAAATATCAAGAATGAGGAGGCGATCCCGAATTTTCAGGTCTAAGGCATATCAGTTACACAAAGCCCGGAGACATACACTGCACTTACCCTGCTCAAGTAACTTGGAGGCAGTCTCCAGGCCAAAGGTCTCTGCTCCGCCGGCTCTCTGCTTTACAAGGGCTCTAAAGGCCAGGACCTGTAGACTAGGATTTGTCCTTGTTGATAGCTGCTTTAGGGACCCATCGAGCCAGTTTTGAATCGAATTTCCAAGGGTGCCTAGAGCACGATCGTCCATAGACAGATCAGCATTTGCACTTCCCTTAGACAGTGATACTTACCATCTGATTCTCGATCGATGCATTGGGAGACCATGGCGTCCGGTAACTCTGATACAGCGATAAAGACTGATTGAAGAGCCGTCCTTTGCTCACCACCGCTAAGAACGTCTTTTCCAACCCGAAAAATCTCACCTAATTCGCCGATGTAAGCATTGGTCAAGCGTTTGGCCTCTTCAGAAGAAGATAACAGCATTGCGCTCCATCTGCTATGGTCCCATGTTGCAAAAACCACAGCCAACAGTCTCAGAGTGCCTTGCTTGATTTTGTTTGATATGTCTTCCTGTAAAACCGCACCCGCGTGACGATAGTGATCTGAAAGGTATTGATGGCTACGAGTCTGATCACCAGTCGACAGGTGGTGACTACAATTTTAGCAAAGCGTTGGTAAGAGTGATAGATGCTGGAATTCTTACCTAAGTACAAGTCTTGCCAACTCTTCGAATCTATCAAGATAGGTATTATTTTCTTCCGCAAATTCCTCATCACATGGGAAATCGTCTATGAAACTGGCAATCCTCCAGAGTGACATGAAACTGGTGGTCTACTACAGTCAGGATAATTCATTTGAACTGCAAACAAAAAGCTTACCAAAGTGGCAGTTGCATTTGGAATCTGCATCAATCGCACCATGAAAGACAGACTATGACCATGTGTGGTATCGCGCACATAATCTTCATTGCCCGGTTCACCGAATATAGGGACGAAGTCGAGGAGGGTTTCCCGTCGTTTTCGCTTGATTATGGAAAGTGGTATTCTTTCATAGTCTATAAATGTTTCATAATCCCCTCCCCCCGGACTTAGAGGATCCGATTCGTCAGGTGAAGCATAGTCCGAATGGGGTCCGAGTGAAAAAACAGAGTCCACGCCGGACCCGAGAATGTCAAGAAATTCATCTGCGTATCTACCTGTCAGTGATTATGTTAAATGCATCTTCAATAAAGATTCGGCCTTACCTCGAAAACTTGGTGAAGCATCATGAATAGCATATGCTTTCAAGCATTCCCAGAGTGTAATGAACTTCACGCAGCCCTTGGAGCTTTCAGGCGCGGCCCGTTGGAAGGCAAGTCTTATTCTGTCAAACTCCGATAAAAAAGTTATTCGTGTCGGCGAACTGAGATGCCTATGCTTGTCAGAGATATCAGTCATCATTGGTTGTGAGGATCATGAACCCACTCTAAAGCCATTGGGTATCTAACGAATAAACATAAGTATGCGGCTGCCAGCTTTTGCGCAGACTTTATGCTCTGAGGCTGTCCATTCCATTTAAGGCGATCGTCATCGATGGCGTTGCCCGCAGATGACAAAGCATCAGCAGAAAAGACCGCCGCTCGCTCAAAGCATCCGTTCAATTGGGAAACTAGGTCCTGAACGACCATTTCGTGATCCATTAGACGTAGTAGGAAGGAAAGGCTCTCATATGCCACAGTGTAATTTGGTTTTCTTTCAGCATGATCGAAACATTCGTTGATAGCAAGCTGGATACAAGAGGCTTCGTTTGTACCTTGTCCAAATCGCTGTTGGACGGTAAGGCTTCTGCTGTGTGAAAGCACTACAACTGTGTACGATAAGATGCGCCAAATTAGCCAACGAGTCTTCCACGTTTTGACATGGGGAATTTGGAGAAGTTGCAGAAGATATGATTGTATCAACGAAAACTTGTTCAGGAGCTGATCTTGATAATTGTCGCTACAGATTGCCCCAACAAGTAACTTAATCAACAGAAGCCCAGTAGAAATGCTCGAAATAGCTTCGAGATCCGTGGCTGCATCACTTGCCTGGCCCTTGTTGCTTTGGATCATGGATGAGATCGGCTTTACGAATGTGTCGATGAGCGAAGATATCTGGCCTGGAGTGAACTGCTTTTCGACTAATGGCATAAGAGCTGCAGCTATCACAGCGTCCTCCCATATTAACCAGCTTTTGACACTGCCGTTTTGGTTTTCTTTCAAGTATGCCGAGCCAAACAAACGATATGACTTTTGTACATGGCGAAATAATGCTTGCAAGAATTTGTCGAGCATGCGACGTTGAGCGTAAGCTTGTATTAGCGGGGAGACAACCAGAGCTATCAAGCCGGCACGGCTTGTAATCAAGCGGCTCAAGGCAGCTGAGGGTTTCTTGGCATCAGTATCCATCAGTGGATCTTCAGACATTGATAGATGCTCCAGCAAAGCTTCAGGTATCATCAATTGCTTAACCGAGAGTTTACTCTGTAAACTCTCAATACGAAGGAATACGTCAGCATCCAATTGCAGTACAGTGGCGACAAGATTCCAGCGAACTCTGGTTTGCACGTTGTCCTCAGAAGCCTTGTTTTCGACCAAACCCGAATATCGTTCAACTAGATTCGCAAGAGTACTGGTCGTTAGTGTCACTTTCCTTGTGCTGAGAACCTGCAGCATGACCTCTAGGAGCATGATCGAGTCTGCTTCGAAATTGGCTGAGCCGTCTACTGTTGTAAGAATACCCAGGCAGTGAGCTAAACTTGCGAAAGCTATTTCTAGCCATAGCCTGTCTCGCGTCGATGTGTGAGAAATCCTTGTGGACCTTATGGCTATATCAAGCAGCCGTGGGACTGCATGACGTACTGACTCTGATACCAAATGATCAGAAGAGTTTTCTTTGGTGACTTCAGAGAGCGGAGAAAGTGTCGAATCTAGCTGCTCAATTCCATTCTTCAATGTACTCTCGTCCGCCTCGGCGTTAGGCAGAGATGTATTGGCACCTTTTCGCAGAGTTCTGTGATCGGAAGAAAACGTGCTGTGGAGTGTTGGTTTGAAAATATGCTTTGCGAGCAATCGGTCCAGGGTATTTGAGGTAACTTTGAGGACATTGACATCAGATCTCCTATTATCTCCAGGTTGATTGCTTTCACCAGTCAAGCTATCGAGTTTTCTCGTAAGGTTCGTAACCAGCATTGCAGCCGGCAGTATGCAAGTTCTGGAGAAGAGAGCCTACGAAGTCAGTTTACTCAATTCACACAATCGCAACTCATCTCACCGTCAACGCATCGGACTTCTGACACTCCCAAATCGGAAGGATAGGCCAGATCCAGTCCCACTGGGTACCCTCATTCCAATGTGGTGCCGAAAAAGCTTCGTTTTGGATAATGTGGTTTATGCACAGGAGCCAATTGCGAAAAAGGTCCGGCGCTTGAGAATCAACACCTCGCACCACGGGCGTAGATCGTTCCGTAGCCTCCCCGTCTCCCTGACCAGCATCGCCTTGGAGGAATGTGTTGAAAGATTCCAAAAATGCAGCCACAGCTAGAAATAAATCCAGTGGTTTCTGGAAGGCCGAGTTCAAAATGGAACTCGCTTCATCATCAATGTTTTCAGATCTCTTTCTCTTGCCCAGACGTGTCTTGTCTTCGCTTTTGGTTGTGACTTCTCCATTCCGCAAACCCTCGAAAATTGAGGATATATGGCCCAGTGATTTCTCGAGTGTAGGGAGAATTTTATCGGAGAGAAGCTGATGTACTACCCTCGACCTTGGCAAGGATTGGCAGAGGATACGAAGGCATCTCCAAGCTTGGGGCGAATTGCGAGCTCTGGTACTAAATGTTAGTGATAGTGCTTGGGTTTATGCTTATGCAAATATCCTCACTCATGGCCATGTTCTTCATTGGACTGAAGTTTATTGAGAAGCCAACGCAATACCCATTCGAGTCTTGAATGATGACGCTGTCTTGGAACCAAATTACCGTGGCTAGCAGATTCGTCATCGAGGGAGCCAGCGGGAAGTTCTATTATTGCTGCAATGCCTGTAAGCTTGAATTGGAAGCTCTGATCTTCCTTTTCGAGTGCATGGAGCCGTTGGAGAGAAGGCAGCTGTGCTTGAGAATTGAGATTGATTTGGGCTAATCCATCGGCTTCAGTATCCATCTTAGAGGGTCTATCAGTATTCGTTGTCGCGTGAGATCATCTTGACCAGAGCCAGCGATTTTCTCTACGAATATCTAGCGGTTGAGTGAGTGCTCTAAAAATTTAGTGGTCCAAGCTTCTCCTCCGAGAAAACATGGTGGACCAAGGAACCTGGCTTCGGAGTGCTTAGAAAACTGCTGCAGCTTCGACAACACCACGCGGTAATCCTCGTCACTCTGGTCCAGCTCCAAACAGGATCAGGAACCACTGGCATTCTGTATATTCCTTCACGGACCAGCAATGGCCGATCAACCCTCTTCATCCCCCCTTCCGCCGTCGCGACCTGCACCTTCCAGCCGTCCCATGAGTGAAGCGCTATTGAACGAAAAAGTAAGTTGGCTCCTGTTTGACGATTGTGAACCTGTAGCTGATATTTCCAATTCAGTGGGATCACTGCATATCATCAATGGTCATCCGTTCTTCCCTCGGCGTGGGATTTGGTGTCGTCTTCTCCGTGCTGTTGTTTAGACGAAGAGCATGGCCTGTCTGGACAGGACTTGGTTTTGGAGCTGGAAGAGCTTGGGAAGAATGCGACAGCGTAATAGCATAAGTCCATCTAGTCAATCCTGGCAAAAAGCTAATATTTTGTCATATAGTCCTTCAAACGCGCATCCGCACCGTCAAAAGAAGGGATAAGGGTTATTCGGCCATGAAGGGATGGTTGGATCAAATCAGTCATTCTGTCGTCAAGTGAGACAGCATACCGATGTACTACTATACGGCGAGTTGTATCGGACTTTTGGCTTTTGTACAAAATGCAGGCCTCTTTAAGTTCCTCTCGTGTGAACGCCAGGGGCCACGTCGAGCGATTCGAAACCTCCTTTGTTTTCTATAATTCTACAGGGTCAAAAATAGAGACATATTCTGAAGTTCAATCAATTTTCGACGAATGCGCAACATGTTCCATACGCATTAAATTCAGCTACAGCCAGTGAATCCGATGGCATCGAAACAATCGACTACGGAATACTCCACACGCTTGCCGCTTGCCCGAATGAACAGGTCAGTGGACTGAAGGTAAGGGGCTCTCCCCGAATTAATTCACAGTCCTAGGGTTCCCTTTGCTAGCCACCCGTTCCAACCGGCAAGTATTGTCATGATAAGCTGTGTTCCCAAGTATCCAAGCGGGCGACCCGGTCCATTACAATCTTTTGCCGACAGACCGAACTGGACATGGATGACCCTCAACACGAATAGCACGCCAAGCACGTAATTCAGGTTCGTCTTGTTTGCCCCATTGAGCTCCGCAACGCCAGCGAAGAACAGAGCAAGCGGTACGTTCTCCAGGAAATTAGCGTGCGCACGAGAGGCAAGGTAAAGTGGATCGGGATTTCTGGCGTCCGGAGAGGTTGCGACTGTGCTGTCGCCAAGCATCTTTCCGCTCTTGGCACGGTGCGAGCCGACGCGTACGGAGAGGACGGTCTGCCAGAGGCTGAATGGAAGGAGCCAGAGGCCGGTAGTTGCTATAGACATTGCCCGTCAGCCGGCTATGTTTGGAAATTCGGTTCAATAATAGACACAATCGTGGGTAGGTTCAAATAGCTTTGGCATCAAAAACCTCCAAATCAAGAAGCAGAAAGCGCGCAGCAATACTTTGAGTTAATTTTCTAGCGAATTGAAATAGTAATGGCAGACTGTAAAAATGTAAAAGAACGGAAGACTGTTCCATTGCTTCTATATTGGTGAATGATGTATGACAGGCATTTTCAGATCGACTGATGTGCATCAAAGTACGTACGCAAGAGTAACCCTGTGGCTGTAGCTGCGCTCATTTTCAGGCCAATTCTTTCTTCGAGTCTGCTTCAGACCAAGCCGAGTGCTAATATGTGAAGCAAGCACCGATAGATATGACGCTTGGGTTCAGGCATGACTATATACCAAATCGGCCACCAGGTTATGGTAAATACAGCATCTCCTTTGGCCGACGGCGACGGCGACGGCGTCCGTTGCACCTGGAATCGTATAGTACTGGTCAAAAGCTTACTAGTCACTGACAAAGAAAGAAACCCATATGTTCCAAGTTGGTTCCTAGAAACATGATTCGGTGGGAATCCCTGACAGAAGCCTCTGTCGGACTCCGATGTACGAGTCGCATAGTGCTGTGGGTATTTTGGCATAAATTCATAGTACTCCGTATGGTACGTAGCTCTGACCCAAGAAGATCTTCAGAAAGGCAAAACACGCGTGTGAGTCCTAAAGTACGAGTGTTTCAGAGTAGCAGTAGAAATTTTTGACCAACTATAGAGGTCGTTCTACTGTCACCAGGTACCTTAAGGAATTCAAGGGTTCCGATGTACGGAGTCCATCCGCCTCTCCAGCCATTTTCCTTGACAGGGTCTGATACATTATCGAATCGGATAAGACCACCTGAATGATTACCGGAACATGAAATAGAAGCATCCGTCGCTACTTTCCAGATCTGGTGGAAGAGAAACTTGATATAGAGTCTCAGCCTTGCTCTGGGTTTTCACAAATAAATTACTTCATGGCAAATGCTGGTGCCAGGCCAGAGCAGGTTGTGCGCGAGCATGTTCAAGAGGGTACCTTCGTAAATTTCTAAGATACAAACATTGGTGCTTCATCGAACCTTTCCAAGCCTACCTACCTAAACAAAGGGAGCAACAGGGAGCTCGGCTGCAACTCATGGACCGTTCAAACATCCCACAACCTTCATCAAGGAGTTTACCCTTCTCAAGGACCAACCTTTCAATACGTGACATGAACATGCTCCGTACAGATAAGGCTTTTCAATATTTTCACCAGACCGCCAGGAGATACGAGAGTAGCACTCAATTTACTAGGATCGAGCATCGTGTAGTATCAGTGGCGTTCATTGTGATTGAATTTAAAAAGCAGTGGCATATCTCATTGCGGACGAAGATATCGAGTTGCCTGTCGTCGATTTATGGATAAATTGCACCCGCAACTATATGCATACACTGAGGTTCTTTTGTGTGATGCTGCTTGTCGATAAATGCCTTGATCTTGGCAGGCGCCCGTCACCGATCTAGTCAAATAGACCAAAGCCCATATCTTCGTCCGACTCCTCTTTCTCCTCTTCCTTTTCTTCTTCCTTAGCAGCCTCTGGAGCCGCCGCGCCTCCGGCAGCAGCACCACCAGCAGCGGGCGCAGCGGCGCCACCACCACCGGATGGAACTGACGCGAGCTTACTGGTGCCCTCAGTGATTAACTATCGACAAATGTCAGTAGCCGCGACAACTGTGATCTGGTAGCAACAAGTCTGATCATACCTCTTGGAGGTCCTTGCCTTCCAGCTCTTCGAGGAGTTTATCTAAGCGGTCATCCTCGGCTTCGATACCAACAGCTTCCAGGACACCCTTGATATCGGCGGCGGAGGGGCTGGTGTTGCCACCAATGCCCAGGAGGAGGTATGCAGCGAGATGCTTCATTTTTGGATGTGCTAAAGAGACGCATTAGTATCTCCCATTATTGCATCGTATGAGACTGTGACATACTGCGTGACGTGTAGGTATGAAAACAAGAGCTCAATCGATTTAACCGCGCTTGGCCGGAGACTGAGACTTCAGGTTCTCGTGAATTGTGGGAGGAACAAATGAGTCAGTGGGGGGACCGAGGGACTAAATTGGAAGTTTCACAAGCGAGGCACAGGGAGAGTGTGTGAGTGTGCGCGGGCCGTTTGCCGGAGTTAGGCCGGTCCGCAGGTGAGAGCAACGATAAAAGAAGACTGCGGCGCCAGCTCGCCATTCTTTGACACTGCCAGCCTCTCGCACGTCATTCCCTTTCCTCTTCCTACTGACCGCCTGCCTGGCTCTTTCATTCCTCGCAACCCTCACTCTCTACTTTACCACATACACCATCGCTTCTTCAGCATGATTATCCTCTATCAACAGACACGGCGCAAGAGATAAGGTCATAGCGAGAATAAGTCAAACATGAGTGTAAGCAGAAATCGACCCCTTCCACGTCGGCGCCTGCTAAATGTGTCAAAGTTTCTCAACCAAGTGCTTGCGTCAATTGGAAGCGGCGCTCCTTCAGTGCCCACTCAGTCGTCAAGCCCTCGTCCTGGTGGGTCTCGGCCCCCCAGGCAGGACAGCGGCACGGAAAACCCCACGCAACAACTCTCTGGATCCGGAGGCTCTGTTCAAGCGGGCGTGAAGCGCAAGGCTGAAAATGACAATGGCACTACACAGGGTCAGCAAAAAGCGGCAAGGACAGATCTGGGCTCGTCAGGGGGTCGAGGCTCGGTGAAACCACGGCCAGCTGGAAGTGCTGGTTTGCCACCTTCAGTAGCATCCTCGAACCAGGCGACCAACAAAACTACTGTCTCCAAATCGACGAGCGCGGCCACCGATGGATCTCCGGCGCCAGCCTCTGTTGCACCGAAACGAGGATATCTAGCTACACTTGAGAAGGCCAAAGCAGCACAAGCAGCGAAATCGTCTGTCGGCGTCATCAAACACAAACCAGTGGAGAGGCTTGCGAAAAAGGACAGATTAGCACTGAAAGCCGAAGCCGCCGGTCGCAAGAAGCCAGGACCGGGTCAGGACGCCAAACCCGCATTGACCGGCAAAGATCCACGCAACGGCTTGAAAGTTGAAGATGTGTCCAAGGGGAAACCGAAAGCGTCGGATTCAGGATACAAAGGGACCATGCGACCGTCGGCAGCAGCGCCCGCGTACAAGGGCACGATGCGTTCCTCCGCCACCAGCAGCAGCAGCATCTCCAAAGCACGACCTTCAGGCCTGGACAAATCTCGCTACGAGGACCGAAGCCGAAGTTCGTCTGTCGCAGCCAAACCGAAAGACAAAGGCCGGATGGCTGGCTATGCGAGCTATTCCGAAGCCGACTCGCGTGACGAGGACGAAGAGGACGAGGAAGATGAGTACGAGAGCGACATGTCGTCTGACATGGAGGCGGGTATGGCAGATGTCGATGAGGAAGAGGCACTGAGTTTGCGTGCGGCGAGGAAGGAAGACGACGAGGCGCTGAAGGAGGAGAACGAACTCAAGGCAAAGAAAGAAGCGCGAAAGAAGGCTGCTTTTGTTCCTGGTGGAAGGCGCCTGTAATGACATGGTTGTCTTCCTCTTGATCACGGCATGGTGTTAATGGACTGTCATGGCATTGCATCAATTGGGTACGGCAAGGGGCAAGGCGTTATCTCGTAGATTAATGTAATAGCGATACGAATCCGGCAAGGCGGTAACCTTTTTCAATGAACTCACGTAGAAATTCTGTCTATTTTGCGTTGTTTATGGTGCAAACGTTCCGATCCAGTTCGGCATAAGTAGGTTTAGGCAGAGGGAACAAATGAAATTGATTTAGATACAGATTGCTGCACCCCGACCTTCCTCGTCTACCACCTCGACCAACCCATGTTCACCGCCCACTCGGGAATCTACAGCGTGACATGCTACCATGCAACAGCAGACAAGCCGCATCACTTTTCTATTGTACATCGCCCCTGCTCTATCGCTTATGAGAAGCTCTTTGTGAAGCTTGACACGACGTCCCTGAGTTTTCCCTCCAACTCCTTGCTGAGCTGACCTTCGCGGTCAATCTGTTGTAGCATATCGCTCTCGTTGCTCCTCAAATGTGCAAGGAAATCAGATTCCCATTGCAGGACCCGGCTGACTGGGACACTATCGAGATGACCGTTCACACCAGCGAAAATGAGGGGCACCATCTCATTGACGGCCATAGGCGAGTACTGCTTCTGCTTGAGCAGCTCCGTAAGACGCTCACCACGGCTTAGCGTCTGCTTGGTTGCAGCGTCGAGATCAGAACCGAATTGAGCAAAAGCGGCGACTTCACGGTATTGGGCCAAGAAAAGCTTGAGGGACCCCGCAACTTGTTTCATGGCCTTGAGCTGAGCAGCAGATCCGACACGCGACACGGAAAGACCGACGTTGATAGCAGGACGGACACCCTTGTAGAAGAGTTCGGATTCCAAGAAGATCTGGCCGTCGGTGATGGAAATGACGTTGGTGGGAATGTATGCAGACACATCACCACCCTGCGTCTCAATGATTGGAAGGGCGGTAAGGGAACCGCTGCCAAGCTTGTCATTCATCTTGGCAGCACGTTCAAGAAGACGAGAGTGGAGGTAGAAGACACTAGCGATGATGTAAGTACATATTTCGGGGAGCGAAGGTGTGAAACTTACTCTCCAGGGTAAGCCTCACGGCCTGGAGGACGACGAAGCAGGAGAGACATTTGACGGTAGGCCACGGCCTGCTTGGACAAGTCATCATAAATGATGACAGCGTGCTTGCCATTATCACGGAACCACTCCCCTATTTGGACAGGCGTTAGCAAATGTGTCATAGTAATTGGCAAAAGATGGTCTGTAACGTGTGATGAGATAGTTTAGGAGAATGAAAAGTGAAACCCACCCATGGAGCACCCTGTGAAGGGAGCAATGTACTGAAGAGGCGCAGCTTCGGATGCTGTAGCAGCGACAATAATAGAGTATTTCATGGCATCGTTCTCTTCAAGAGTCTTCACAAGCTGTGCAACAGTAGAACGCTTCTGGCCAACGGCGACGTAGACACAGTAAAGCTTCTTGGTCTCATCGTTGCCGTTGTTCCATCGTCTTTGATTAAGCATGGCATCAAGAGCGACGGCAGTCTTGCCCGTTTGACGATCACCAATGATCAATTCACGTTGACCACGGCCAATGGGAACCATAGCGTCCACAGACTTTAGACCAGTCTGCACAGGTTGATTGACGGAACGACGGGGAAGGATACCAGGAGCCTTGACGGAGGCACGGCGCTTGTCGCTTGCTTTAATAGGACCTTTGCCATCGATGGGGTTTCCGAGGGCATCAACGACACGACCAAGCATCTCAGGACCAACGGGGACATCAACCTGCGTGGTCATTAGCCGAATTCATTGCCCAAAAATTTCAACTCCAAATCACCCACAATTTCTCCCGTACGCTTGACGGTCTCGCCTTCCTTGACCAATCGATCAGAACCAAACAACACCACACCAACCTGACCGGCCTCCAAATTCATGCACATGCCCTTGACGCCGGATGCGAACCTAATCATTGTAAGAATTTTCGAGCGCGGCGACACAATGGCGGCATTGGACGTACTCGACGAGCTCTTCGGCTTGGACATTGCTCATACCATGGACACGAGCGATACCGTCACTATTGGGAAGGGTTAGAATCTGAGTGCATGCAATCCATTGGAGAAAACATTGTCGACTCACCCGACGGAGAGGACACGACCAGTCTCGGCAAGACCGGCCTCTTCCCGGACGCCTTGGATCCGCTCAGCAAGAAGAGTAGAGACTTCGGTAGGAGAGGCTTTTGTATCTGCAGCATAGCTTCGGGCTTGTAGGGGTGCGGCGGCGAAAGCTTTGGGGGTTGTTCTCTGTTGAGGTGAGGTTCCGTTAGCTCTCGGCTATCAACGAAAGCTCTTTTTTTGAAGGCTTCCGTCCAAAGGTCTCACAGCCACGACCGCAGCTCTGAACATGACATTGGTCTTTCACGAGCAAGCATCTAGACTTCTTGAAGCTTGGTTTGCGGGATCGTCCTGAATTTGCTGCTCTGTGGGTGTACTGGAATTGGCTACGTACCGAAACAACCCTTGGGCTAGCACCAGCGACCGCGCGAGTCGATTGACGGAGCGCGTTCCTAAACATGGTGAATGTGTAAGCTGAGAGCTAGTGAAGCAATTGAGCTTCACTCTCAAAGTAATTGATGATGGTGTGAAGAGGGGGGAGTTGCAGTAAGGATTGTACCAAAGCTAGGAGGAACAGGCCTTGAGAAGCTCCCAAACTCCCGTCCCGTACCCACGTCACGTGACCTTCACAGATTGCTCAAGCCTTGCATAAGGTACCTACCTTGGTAGAATTGCCACTACAGTGAAAGGCGTCGATTCCGCAGTTCATCTAGGTTGACAGTAGAGCTAGATGGCATAATGATACGCATCTATTTAGAATTGCTTAATGTGAAAAGCTCACAACATCCCAAAGGCTCAATGGTATATTCTTTTATCATTTTTAATCCAAACCCAATGATTTTAGGACTACCGTGATATTCTGCTCGCCCGCCGGCCCCATTGAATCATCTTATTCGCTCTTGATTTATCCCAAACAGACCCATTTCTAAGAACACCATCTCGCCAACAAGGAGGTGGAATTCATGGCAAAAGGGCATATTTGATCATTTAGCAGATCCATTCGTACTGCCGTTGGCCTTTCCGTCTTTCCGGGACTTCTGGAATCTTGATAGCTCCTGCTCTACAGATTTGTCAAGCCTACTTTTCAGTTCCGGTCGATACCCAAAGAAGAATAGTACCTCGAGCCAGACGAAGAACGGTGCCAAGAAGAACGCTTGAACCAGATTGTCCAACAGTGCCGGTGCTCGACCTTCAAAGACTCCGTGCCCAATGAATTGGGCTATCCAGCTCGCGACGTGAATACCGAGAGCCCAGTAATTGGCCGTTGCCCCGTAGGTGGATGTTAAATAACTGCTGTATGCAGCACTCCCCATAATCAAGGGAGCCACAAGAGCGCCAGCCACTGGTTCCATCAATATGTAGAGTGTAGTATATACAGCTGCAACACCGGTTCCCAGGTTGACAGGTATCGAGGGTAGCGAGGGGAGCGAGAGCACCGAAGGTAGCTCTAGATTGGGCGTGTTTGTAGCCTTTGTTGGTCTCAGTCAGAAACTCCTGATTTGCTAGGGGGTTGGTAAGTAACTTACAAAAAGAAAGGAAGTAACCAGGATGAGAGGCACGCAAGTAATATGAATGCCCACATTGACCTTTGCCGCAAAATCAGCATGGAAAATATACAGCTGATCTTACGACGGACGTACCGGATCATGGTGATATGAACCATACTATGGCCAGTCAGCGATCAAGCATTCGTGCCATGATATCGAATCGAAACTTACGAAGAGTAATTGTTTCTCTAGATTGAGTGCCATGCTGTTGGTACTTTGAAGTTGGGTTAGGTCGAACGCCTCGACAAGATGTCCAGTTCACATCATAGGAATTACTGGACTTTGTAAGGTAGAATGACGAAGCTTCAGAAAACTGTCACCGAGGTTAGCTTGTGAAAAACGTTCATCCATGTCCGAAGCTTGTGACGGAGACATGGAGTGGAGGCTCCTTCCACACGTGATCGCGTCTTTAACAGGCGATTTCCAATTTGAATGGTCAGAGCCGCCGGACGAGAACATTAGCAAAATAGAAATTTCAGACAAATTATAGCCATATTATCGGCGTTTGTGATGATTTGAAAGGGGTCCGGATATATTCAAAGCTCAATTGCATCCGAATTTCGAGATTGATCGAAGTCGCGTGTATTGTGAGTAATGCTGTTATGCTCGGGGTCGGCCTAAAACTTTTCTGACCACCCGGCTGGACGCGTGAACTTTCGCGGCTGTGTGGAAAAGTTTAAAGAAAAAACGAAAGTAGATCGCCGACAAGCCTTCTCAATGAGCCAAGAGATATTTTCAAGAGGCGCTCATATGGAATCCAAGGATCTCGGCCACGACAATTAATCTGCGCCGCGATCGGTCGACGGACGTCTTGGACATTCCAAGCGCGTTTGATCTGCTACCAACGGGTCTCGCGCTCAAGCTTGTCTTCCCGTCCTGCCCGCTCACGTTGCAGAATTCTTTCGCGCGTAAAGGCTCAAGGCAAGCGGCCTCGAACACACAGCTCTGTGCACGGTACCTTCAGGACAGAAGCTGCCCAAGATGTTCTTCATCCACGACCTTGAGCGTACTATAAACCTACATCCATCTTTCCTGGGGCCCAATATTGCAAACTATCTGAAGGACCAACTCATTAGAGACGTGGAAGGCACCAACACGGGAAACTACTATATAATATGTGTTATAGAGACGACCAAGGAGCCTTCAGGTCGCGTCATTCCCGGCAGCGGAATTACTGAATATATCGTGCCATATAAGGCCCTCGTATGGAAACCTTTCAAAGGGGAAACGGTAGGCCTATAAACCGCTTCATGTGGAGAGCTGGTGATTGACACATGCTTTGATAGCTCGACGGTGTCGTTACGTCTGTTGTACAGAATGGCTGCTTTGTGGAGGTTGGCCCGCTCACCTGCTTCATTTCCAGACAGGTACTCTCAAATTTCCTCACACAGCAGACGATGAAGCTAACAAACCTAAGTCTATCCCATCAGATCTGAAGTACGACGGCAACGCGACGCCCCCCCAGTTCACGGACAATGCCGGTCAAATCATCGAGAGAGGAACCCATATTAGGGTCAAGTTGGTTGGCATACGTACCGAACTCGGCCAAATGTTCGCTGTTGCTACCATCAAAGAGGTATGTGGACCGGAGGTCCCTCAAGTTTGGATAATGTACTGACGATATTCATCTTAGGATTATCTTGGGTAAGCCCGTGCAACGAATATCGTCAATTGAGTATGTGCTGATTATGTCCTCAGACCCTTGGATATGTAAACTCCTGGAACCAGAATCTATGCGGAGGAGGATGGGTGAAATTCCCTTCTCCAAAGATTGATCTACCATCTCGAATGAACTTTTCATATCAATGATACCCAAATCTTCATTCTGCATCATGCAGTATCTCAGGAAGAACGTCAGAGGTTATTGAGGAGGTTCTATGGCGTGGCAGGCGGACGCGGGTTACGTGAAAGCTTATCACTGCCTCACCAGATGGGTGGGGCGAGAGTATCAAACCATAAAGTGCTTCACGAGGGCTCAAGGCTCCGACGGAAGTTATAGATACATAGATGCAAGCTTTTCCCATCCTGAGAGACGAGAGTTCAATCAATGGACTTAGAAAACTTGCCTTCAAACCCTTCAAAAAAGATTCCAATATAGGCGCACGCCAAATCTAGCTTTACGCCTACTCCGAGCCAAACAGACCATGCTGCAAAATCAATGTCTATACAATCCGGCTCATCTAACACGAGTCATGCCATCCACCTGCGCCTTTGGTACGGCATGCTCTGTCCGTAGCCATTCACCATTGAAGGCGTTGATAAGCCAACTACTGAGACCTGGCCTGCTGTCAGCAAGTCTTTCTGTTGAATTGGTGGTATATGGAGCTTAGCCTCACGGTCATACACCATCTTATTGGCGTTGTGAAAGAAAATACTATGATCACTGTCTGGAAAAGCATGAAAGTCGTAGTTCTCCACTCCATCCAAGTCGAGCTTATCCAACAACGTCAGGGAATTCTGGAAATGCACGTTATCATCCGCCACGCCGTGCATCATGAGGAAGCGGACATTCGATCCCAGCGCTTTAGTATCTGAAATTGTGGCATTCGCATAGCCATCCGAATTTTCCTGAGGCGTATGCATATATCTTTCAGTATAGATCGTGTCGTAAAACCGCCAATCCGTCACCGGTGCTACCGCCATCCCGTACTTGAAGGTCTGTCCGGCATCCTGCTCAAGCGTCTTCAAGGTCATGAACCCACCATAGCTCCAGCCCCAGATGGCCAGTCTTTCTTCATCCACGTATTTCTTCGCCGCCCACATCTTCGCCACCGCGATTTGATCGTGGGACTCCCAATGACCGATGTTTCCACGGGTGATGCAACGAGCAGCGCGACCAATGAAACCTGTTCCCCGGCCGTCGAACGTTACGACGATGTAGCCGAGTGCTGATGCAACGTATGCTTGGAAGTCGACCTCGAATTTCTTTGCGACTGACTGCGAACCGGGTCCCTGATATTGGTGGAAGAGGACCGGGTATTGGTTCTTTGGATCAAAATGCGGCGGGCGGCGCTCGATCAGGTTGAGATTGAAGCCGTCGATGTTCACAGTTTGGTACACGTTGATTGGTAGCTCGTGCGCGGATGCCTGCTTGGCGAGCTCTTCGTTCTCCTCGATGATACCCTCGAAATCCTCACTATTTGACGGCGTGCTGATGACTTTCTGCCATGGAATGTCAGGCCCTCGGTAAGAGAGGAGAGCATAACCGGCACCCTCGGAGAAAGATACATCGTAGTAGCCTTCCTTGGCGGTATCTGTGATTGGCTCAAGTCCTGATCCATCCAGGTTGACACGATACACATGCCTCTGGATTGAGCTCTCCTTAGTTGCAACAAAATAGACGTAGTTTTTCTTCAGATCAACGGCAGAAGGTGCGTCGACAACTTCCCACTTCCCCGACGTCAATGGAACGGGTTTTGGATTGTCCAGCGGGTGGAAGTACGCGAGATGGTCATACCCGTCCCGGATAACGGTATCGACATATCCATCGTGTGGCCTCCCATTGGAAGGATCGGCTGGAATATATTTGGTCGTCTTGGAGACTTCCATCCAACCTCCGTCTAGCTCTTGCACGTTTTCTTTTCTGACTAGTTTTCCAGTTCTATCGTCTGTGTCTATGAGATAGACATGCAAGCGGTCGCTGACACGATTAGTTTCTCGCACTAATACCTTGCCTGTCGTGTTGGCCCAGACAACTTCCGTTATCAATCGGTCATCGTCTGCAAAGTCCTCAGGAATCTCAACACTGAAAACCTGGTTCTTTTCAACATCGTAGAAGCGAAGGCTTACAGTAGGATTCGGTGCGCCGGCTTTGGGATACTTGATTTGTCGAACATCCGGGTAGTTCTCCTCGCCAGGAGGCGGTTTATTGCCACTCGGTCGTGACAAGAAGTATTGAACGGGATATTCAGGCACAGCAGCTTCGTCTGTCCGTAGATATGCAACGTATTTACCATCCCCAGACCACCAGGTGACACTATTTCCGGCAAAGACCTCCTCTTCGTAGACCCAATCGGGCACTCCATTGAAGAGCTCTGTTCCCCCGTCCAAAGTGATTGGCGTGACCTTCTTGTTATCCAATTTCCGGATGAACATATTGTTCTTCCGCGTGAATACTATCGCGTCGGAATTAGGAGACCAAGAAGCCAACTGTATTCTTTCACCTTGTCTGTCCAGGTCCAACGCCTCTCCTGACTGTGTGGAGACATCGAAGATCCAGTACTTCCCAGTGAACGAATGTCGCCAATTCTTTTGGATCTCAGAAGCGACCAGTACCTTTTTCAGGTTCGGACTTGGCCAATACTTCCCCACTGTTACCCATTCCCCTCCAGCGTTGAATCCATTATTCAACATCAATGTGATTTCTTCTTTGGCATTTCCTGAAGCATTGCCCCGTGTCCTCACATCTTCCACGACAAGAAACTTCCCTGGTCTGTCTCTCTCCAGTAGGAGACCATCTTCTCCGTTTGCGCCCCTTATCCATGATATCTCATGTCCCCGCGGTCTCCATTGCCCCATCAACACTTGATCTAGCGTGACTTTCTTTCCGCTGCCCCTCGAAACTGTCGCCCACGGATCATGCGGCTGGCTCGAGGCATGCTTGTACGTGCCTGTAAAAATGAATGTACCAAGTGCAACCAGCCAGCCCGCAAATGCTAAGATTCCAAGAATCCAAAAGAGTCGTCGAGCTTTTCTGTCAACACCAGTATAGCCCTTGGGAGGCCAAGACGGAGAAGATGGGCCGTCTTCGATCTCGAAGCGTGAAGGTTTGGGAAGATGTGCTCGTGGTGAGTCTGTATAAGGTTCTGGGGGTAGAGGCTTATTGATGCCGTTCAGTATGTGGCCATTAATATGTTCAAGAACGAGCGATGTAGTAGAAGCAGAGGATATGGAGGAGCGAGGGTCGGAAGTATCCTTCGGAGCGAGGGTATCGAATTGCGTTAATGGAAGGGCTTCATCATTGTCCCAAAGGTTTTCCTTGGACATATTCATGAACTTTTGACGAGAAGTCCCGATAAGCTAGAGCTACTGTCACACAGCATCTCGCGGGCAACCTTGCTCTGAAAAGGTAAATTGGGAAAGAGCGTAGAATCTAATCAAGAAATTTGAAGTCCTCAAGAGACAGCTCGGGATCGGGTTAACGGGTCCAGAACTCCATCCACCAGTAGAGCTCAAACTCCGGGTTGAGCCTGAAAACGTTTCATGTCCGCTACGCTTTGTCCACCACTGCTATTCATGACTCGTTGCAGCATCGACTTGTCTACAGGGACGATTTTTTCTTTGTCTCTCAGTCTCTCCTTAAATTCTCTGCCCCTCAAAGATTGAAGTCTATTAATATTGGGCGTACGTTCACGAAGACCAATACTAAGTTAATCGAGCAATTGTCACTATTCCAGGGATATAGAATGTTATTAAAACCTTCCTTAAACCCAAGGATTCATACAGTTTTGGAGGGCTACATCTATTCCCTTTGAAGACTATCTCGACCAATCGTAGACTATCGTAGTCTTAGCAATATCCGTATGTAATAGCGGCAATGACCACAAGCGTGCCTTCTCGCATAAGATCCTTATCCTTTGTTATGTCAACTGACACATTCCTCCTGTTGCTTATTCGCAGGCCAGGTCCTCTATCGATACCAGGTCGATATTGAAACCATAGGTATACTGCCAAGTTAGACAGTCGTCTAGCCTGCTGCCAAGTCACCACACTGGCGCCATAGCTATCATGAATATGTCCAGAGCAGCGCGACACGCTCCTGCTCAATGGTTGCGTGCACAGTTCTCAGGCAGTTATGCTCTTCTCCAACGAATCGGTTGAAGACGGAGTTTGAGGGCCATGCGCCATCATTACACTGCCCCCATTAGAGTTTGGGACATGCGACTGCGCAGCGGAGGCGAGATGCAGAGTAACAAAGGCCGAAGAGATTGAACCGACGCTCTCTTGCATAGTATGTGAATGCCCTCGAACGTCTCTAGAGACCTTTATCCGGATTGAGCGCAACCCCGACCAATATTTCTGGTCTGGCTTCAGATTGTGGTTTTTGGCGATGATCAGCTTCAAAACCACACCACTCCGAGCAAGGTGCCATTCCAAGGCAGACTTCAGAAGAAGTGCCAGTAGCATACGGACCTTGCTCATCAGAACATGAATGAGTCTAAAGAGCATTTAGAACAGCCTGTACGCCTACAGTGCCCACGTCGTCTCGTCGCAAGATGTACGGTCGTAATTCCCTTGCTTCGACACCAGCGACTACACCACTTCTGAGTCGCTCTCTAAGCGCTTCCGGGCCAATCACAAAGACATTGACCACTTCCCCTAAGACTTCAAGCATCCTGGATGCCAAGCCCCCTACATCCGCTGCTGTTGTTCCGTTCGCGGCGTTGCTACCGGCGTGCTCTTCGATACCCCAACCGCGAATGAGTTCGACATAGGCGTTGACGTCTTTGCTCACCATGAGACCTCCAGTTAAGCTAACATTGAACTTCTTGAAATGTTCAAGTAAAGCTCCGAGCACAGCAGAAGCCAGCTCTGCTGAGAACACCTTTCTACTACGACCCGACAATGCAGATTCAACACGGGAGTGAAGTCTTCCCAGAAAGGTGCAGAGTTGGGTGCACGTTGGAGTGCGAAGTTGGTCGAGAGCGAGTGGAGCGTCATCGCGAGGGCGGAAGTCAGTCTTCTGTTGCTTTGATAGAATTCCACGATTGGTCCAGGAGAGTACAGCGTCAACGGTCCGCTGGAGGATGTTGGAGATCTTATCTTCAACACGGGATATGAAGGCATTGCTCGTCTTTTCAATGTCGCGACGAATAGTAAGATTTGAGGAAGCAAGTGGTATGAGAACGGTATGGATGGCGGTTTGCAACAAATGAAGGATGCTTATGGATGCGCGCAAATCGTTAAAGTAGGTGAAATCTGGCTCGTTTTTAGAAGATTCCTGGGCGGTCGCCGAGTCGTTTGCCCTGTAATCGTGATCAGCATCAGTCCGTTGCAGGAACAGTAGCACTGAGGCAAAGGCACATACGCATCCAAAGCTGTTTCCAGATACAATTCTCCCATGTTTGTCAACAACAGATTCAGTAGCGCAGCAACGTCTTTCGGCATGTCGCCGCCCCCACTCAGTTCCAATCCTCTGCCGACACCTTCTGCAAGCCATTTGAGCATCCGCTTAGCGTTTGGTAAGCTCAATGCTCCATCTTCTTCTGTTACGTCAATTTGAGTCTCTGTAGTGCTCTCCTTGATTCCTGCAATTCTTCTGAGCCTTGCTTTCTGGGACTGCGGTAGGTCTGTAGAGTTCAAGCGATCCATGTACGCCTCACGGGCCGATGAGAGAAGCTCCTTGCCTCTTTGGCTCAATGATGCAAGGTAGGTTGTTGGCATTTTCCTTCTTCTGGAGTGGTAAATCGTGAATTTGAAGAGTAAGGAAGCATATAATTCTTCAAGGTTCCGCTTCTCTCGCTCAATGTAAGATGTGCCTACAAAGTAAGGCACAAACAGGTCGTCTAGCTGTTGGTCAAGTGTCACTGCTGTCTGAGACGACACAGGCTCTGGACGTTCAGTGAGTCCGTGCGACTTCAAATCTTCCACTAGATCCCTCATGTAGCTCCTTGCGGCTTGCAGCGTGCGGAGAAATGCCAACGGTGAAATGGAGTTTGCTTTATCGAGAACCATTTCGAGCCGTTGTTGTATGGATTGCTGGAAAACTCGCTGTAGGAATCGGACGAGCACCTCATCATAGTAAGGGAATGCTTGCTTGATAATATACGACTCATCCTGCACGACGACTTTGACCTCATCAATGAGCGATTGCAGACTGGGTTCGACGCCTGGCGGTTCCGTGTCTGGATCAGCTATTCGATCCCACGTCTCTGGATCGCCGGCAACCTCTTCTGTGATCAATTGACTTCGATCAATGAAGAATTGATGTTGGTTCACAAAGAGTGCCATCACACTTGCTCCTTCGTTGAAGTCGCGTAATGCCACGGCGCATTCCTGCATGCCCACGTAATTCTGCCTCCGGTAGTAGTTGTCGAATTCTTTTAGAAGATCCTTCTCGAGGGATTCCAGGAACTTTTCTACCAGTTCTTGTGTGGCTCGTCTCGGCGGACTCGCGTCTGCGCGGCCGTTAATGCCATTGACCCCGTTGATACCATTCGTCATCCCATTGGGCTGCGGTCCATTCTCCCGATCAAGACGCTGGCTGATCTTGAGTAATTGTCTGGCAATGTGGGCGCACCTCACTTTTCCATCCCCACCGCCCATACGACGGACGTTTTCCAATGTTGAGAGATCACCCTTCTCGCTTACTTCGATCCAGCACTGGATCAGGAACTTTGCATCTTGAGCTCGTTGTCTTTGGCGATCCAATTCTTCCAGTCGTTCTCCAATCCTTACGACGGCATTGCCACCCACGTCCGAATTATTGAACTCGTTGCCGTTTCGACTCAGAGAACCATCCAGCTGGTGAAAGGAATCAATAGCCTGCTCTACTTTTTGACCCAGTGATTCCGTGTTTTGATTGTGTTGGGATTCAGCTCGACGGACTGCGCCAGAGAGTTCCGTCTCACGGACCTGTAAGTCTTCGGAGAGACTTTTCAACCGGTTGACGGCGGCTTCGAATGTTCGAATGAGCGGCTTGGGGTCAAAAGCTTGAGAAGCAGGGCCGGAGCGGCGGCTGATAGGCACAGCACTGTCAGACAAAGATTCGACAAAGTCTTTGACGATGAAGTCTTTGCTGGAGAAAGTCTCCAATGTAAATGAGGGTCCTTTAGCGTATGGAGATCGTAACGTCGAGGAGCTTGCACGGCCCGTCAATATTGAAGCATTGTCACTCGCGGGTGCCGGCATAGTTTCTTCCAATTCTACCCGTCGAGCTGCAGGTACGAATCCAATATTCAAATTACCTCCCCTTTCTCATCGATGTCGAATATTCCTTGATCATGGAGGGCAAGCTTCCTTTGCTCGATTGGTGATACTTGATACTCTCAAGCAAGGATGAGACGCGGCTTTTGATGGCGGAGCGCCGAGCTGCACCTTGCCGCGCCTTCAGCCCTACGTCCGGCAGGGATGCTGGCCCTCAATTTTGCGAAGAAAGTCCACTCCAAGTCCTACCTTCGAACAGAAGCAATGACTGTGGTAGGTGCCGCTCCTGCTTGCTCTTTAATGAGCGAAAGCTAATGATCTCCCCGGCTCTTCCGGAGGTTTCATTCTTTTCTTCATTGTTCCCTTGCATGTTTCCAAAATCTCGCCAGATATAAACAAACACCATGGTTGGACGTGAAGAGACAGTAATGTTCCACCGGGACGTGCACCCGGACGGCAAACCCGTCGTAGCAGAGGAACGAGAGCATCTCTTGAAAAAGGTCCTCCCGGCAGCACAACGCTCACATAGTGTCGCTTCCTCGACCTCTCCAGAGCCCAACGGCCGAAAACGGGGAGCACTCCGGACGCGAATCATAAACAAAATCCACTTCGTTCTCTTCACAATAATCCAAACGATATTCTCCATCTACCTACGCAGTCGCTACCTCTACCACGTCATCATCGACCGCATCTACACGCTCCTCTACTACCCCCACCGCACCCCCGAATACATCCGGCGCGACGTCAAAGCCCTGCCCCGACTCCCCCAACACATCAGCGTCATCCTCGACCTGTACGACCGCGACGACCAGTACGACGCCGGCTCCGCGCTCGAGGCGCTCGTCAACGACGTCTGCGAGATCTGCGCCTGGACCGCCAGCGCCGGCATCCCGCAGCTCAGCATCTACGAACGCACCGGGATCCTGAAGGGGTACCTGCAGGACACGCACCGCGCCATCACGCAGACGCTGCGCTCCTACTACGGCCAGCATCCGCCCAGTGTGTCCCTGCGGGCACCACACCTCCAATCCATCAGTCCGCCGCGCTCGCCGAACCCGCAAGCAGCAGCGGCTGATGTTGCAGCGCCGCCACGACTGGAAGTGACGCTGATCGGACATGATGATGGGCGCGCGACGCTCGTGGATCTGACCAAGACGTTTGCGGAGATGGCGCAGAACCGCAAGATCGGGCCGGAGCATGTGACGGGGGAGTTGATTGATCAGGAATTGAGCGACCTGACGATGAAGGAGCCAGAGTTGCTGATTCTGTTTGGGCCGAATGTGCGGTTGCAAGGGTATCCGCCGTGGCAGCTGCGGTTGACGGAGATCTTGTAAGTCTGATTGAAGCGGTAGGGGTGGGAATTTGATTGGCTGACGTGGAGTTTACTGCAGTTATGTCGAAGACCATCAGGGCGTCGCGTACCATGTTTTTCTTCGTGCGCTGCATCGCTATGCTAATGCTCAGATGCGGTTCGGACGGTGAAAGATTTCCTGACCAGACGATGAGATGCTAATACGATTCTGTAATATATAGGTTACACACTGAGCACAGCGATTTCTTGCAAGATCATCTTCGCGGATCTTTCCGCTATGTGCAGGAGTCGCATTGCTGTATAGCGTAATTGTAGAAGGGTGGGCGTCGCCACTTCAATCATTATACCCAGAATAAAGCTGTTTCAGGAGGATCGTTCGCTGCTGACATTGTCATGCTATTCTGTAAATAGACTAGGATAAACGAATAGAACAACCATTCTCATTTGGAATTTACTTCGATTAGATTCCTTGTATCATTAACAGTCCATGCTACTCAAGTTGGAATGCTGATTTTGCTTCGGCATAAGGCCGGATGAGTTGTGAGCGTTACGCTACAGTTATGGAGTGGATCTACCACCCTACGCCATTGACGATGCCCAAGACGCACCAGGACAAGGAAAGGTAAGTGAAAGTAGGATGGGACACCTCGACAATTGGGAATACCCGCAGCATAAATCCTCAAAACAGGAAAAGCATCCATAACGTCCGCAAAATGCGTGAGGTTCATCCTTAGCTTCGCCTCTGTGGTATCAATCCAGTTCACCGTACCTTAAGATCTCATCCATCGCCTCGTTAATCATTCCATCATCAACGGTATACGTCACGCTACCATACTACTGGCACCACCAACCATGCCACTCCACTTGAGCCGGCCCCGCCATCCACCCCATCCAAGATTCTCCCTTCCACATCCAATCACCGTATTACTCGCGTTCCGCAGCCCGCCGTCCCCAGCTCCAAGGCCGTCACCGAAGCCCAGCACTTCAGCTCTGCCAGCTTCTCGTCCCATCGAGAAGCCGGCTCCAAAACTCAAAGCACTGACGAGCACAACGACACCTGCAGATACGACCCAGGTGAGTAGGGTTGGGCTGACATCCAAACCGATTCCGTCACCGGCCGCAGGGCCCGAAGCCCAGTGGTGATGAGCTGCTGACGGGTTGCCTGAAGAGCGTCTTGGTTTCTTTGCCGCGCGGCGGTCTTTACTGCTACTCCTACCGCTGGTAGTCGCACCAGCACCTGCTCCTGCATTACTGGTACCCGCAGCCGCTTTACGTTTGCTGTTTTTCCTGTTCGGGCCAGGCGCTGCGGCACTGTCTCTGCTGTCACTGCTGGTCGTCCGGGATGGCGAGGAAGGCCGTTGTAAAGTGGGATTGAAAGGAGGTTCGCCGGGGGACGACGATGGGACTGATGGTCCAAATGCGACCGCTTCGGGAACCATCCGGAGCGTGTTGGTGTCGATTCGGTTGCTAGTCGGTGCCGCTGATGTATTTACGCGCGAAGAGGACTTCGGTAGACCTCGCGCTGCTGCTGCGCAGGAGAGTAGTGTGGACAGGGACGCACGTAGCGCGGCATCATGGTCGGCTTGGTAGGAAGGGGATATAGCGTTGAATGGACTGTGCTGTTGCTGCCGAGGGTGAGAATAGGAATGACGCTGAACGGAATTTCGATGTGCTGGACGTGGAGCAGCCGGGAAGTACGATCCAGGCACTGATTGAGGATCTCTTTGGGTTTGAGTCGACGGGGGATGCGAGAATGCGTTCGGTTGAGGAGTGAAGCAAGCGTCTGAAGGGCGGTAATTGATCGCGGTACTGATCTCGTCATCATCCGAAACGGCTTCGGACGCACCATCTTCAGAAGACGAGTGTGGCGCCGATGGAAGGGGTAGCTGGAGGCCTTCGTTCGAAGACATCAGCTTCTCAGACTCGCTCTCGCTCTCTTCGTACTCGTCTTGGCTACTGCCTCCAACGCTGTGTGGCCGGCTTGATATATTCAAACTCGTTGGTGCTGTCGAGCGGACGTAGCGTCGATGTCGCGAAGGATCGTGTTGAACACGCAATCCTGTCGTGACTACCTCATCGCCAGCAGAGGATAACGAGGAGGCCGAAGGGTTGGAGGAGATTTCTATCCACGACTCTGTACCGAGCCCATAAGTATACGGATAACCAGGATCGGACCAAGCCATATTGAATGCAAATGCGATAATGGGTAGGGAAGGAGACTCTACGCATGAAGCCGGAAGGAGTACGATCGGCGAAAAGGAACAGCAGACACCACTTACCATCTGATCGCTGCCTGCTCCCACCAGGAAGAGATCGATGAAGGCCATGTGTCCGTTGAGCGGACTGCTTCCTGCGATCATTACCTTCGTTTTGTGACCGAGTTGTCTTGGAAGCTTCCTCAGACATGTTGTAGGTGGTCGTGTGCACTTTATACAATAATAACCCAGTTCTTGCTTTTCAGTATAAAAGAACGACAGGATCGGATGACGGCAGCCAACAACAATGCTCATCGAGGTCTCGAGGGGTGGAGTAGGTAGAGCAGTAACCACTGCGCTTCCTTTGTTAAGGAAGCGGTGTGCGACAATGCGGTCGGGCGAGGGAGTTGGCGGTTCAGACGAAGGTAGATATTCGAGTTTGGCGTATCTCGTGCATGACCTCTCCGTTCAGACAGGCGCACAACGTCTTGAAGCAGATAGGATCAGATGGAGGTGGTCCCGTGCCTTGGACCGCAGTCGTGGTGGTGGTGGTGGTCGGGCGGTGGGCTGATAAGCTGACGTGACGTGGGGAAGGCCAAGCTGGGGATGGGCCCGAGTTGATCCAGGCCCCAGCTCGGGATGCTAAGGCCAAGTCCGGGAGATGCACGGATATCCTGTATTTGATTTGGGCAATGAAGCCAAATAATGCGAGAGTACCTAAGGTATTCAGCAGACGCCGGAAAGGAACAAGACTAGGGTTGCACTCGACAGGGCGGGCAAATCAAGCTTGCAAGGTGTCTGCAGGGTCCTTTATATCACGTCACATTGCCTGGGAGGTATGCAGCTGCGAGAAGCCATCAGAGCCGTCATGATTTCATTGCTTAAGCTTGGGGAGTACATCGAGAGAACTGTGGTTTCGAGGTTGTTCGCAACGTGGCAGTAGGGAGTAGTAGAGCTTCTCACTGGTCGACGCTCAATCCAGGTCCACGCGAGATGAACCACAGTCAGATAGAAACAGAAAAAAGAGAGTAAAGCCACAAACTTCCTCCTCAACCCACAGCTAGAGACAAGAAGAAAGATCAAGATTCCGTGTTCGCAGGTTCCATAGTGCCCAGGTGTTTCTGATCCTCTATTAATTGCCAGTCATCCTCAGAGAAAGCTCACTTCTGAGAGCGATCCAGTGATATCATGACAGCCTTCCGACGTAGCCAATGGGTTGCAATCAGAAGCTAATTTTCTTGCCCTTGAACTCACCAAACCCTCCACGATTCGTAGATCCTCCGCGTCCACCTCCACGACCGCCACGACCACCACGGCCACCACGCTCCCCAAAACCACCACGTCCGCCACCGCGTCCACCACGTCCTCCGGAGAAATTACCGCGACCGCCACCCGCCCCGTTTGTGGGACGTGGAGTAGCAAAATCCAGACGGAAAGGACGGCCAGCAATTTCACCCCCAGTCAGTTGAGCCTTAGCCTCTCTAGCCTCATCGACGGTAGTGAAGCCAATGTAACCGTAGCCCTTGAGATTGCCTGTTTCTTGGTCTGTGGGAAGGGCAACGCGCGTGATCGTACCGTACTGCTCGAAGAGCTCTCTCACCATCGAGTCGTCAGCGTCGAAGGAGAGATTACCGATAAATAGCGTATCGCTCGGCGCGCTCTCGCGGTCTCCGTACTGCTGAGCACGCTCACGCGCGTTGGCTTTTGGAGTGCTAGGGGTACGAGTCGGGCTGTAATCGGTCTTGATGGCGCGGTTGTCGATCTCGAAACCATGCATTTCTTCCTTTGCTTTTACTGCATCGGCAATCTCTGCAAACTCGACGAACCCAAACCCCCTCGATCTACCGCTTTCTCTATCAGTCTTGACCTGCACATTGGTGATTGTCCCAAAATGCTCGAACTCGCGCTGGAGCCACTCTTCATCAATGTTCCAGCTGAGCTGTCCTACAAAAAGATTGTTGGTCGCGCCAACCGGAATATCATTGCTTTCGACGCGAGCCTTTTTAGACTCGGACAATGCCTCATGCTCATTCTTGCGTTTCTTTGAAGCTGGCGGAGCTTCTTCTGGTTCTTCGTAGGATTCTTTATCAGAGCCTTCGTTGGAGCTTTCATCAGATGCTTCACTGTCCGAAGCAGACTTAGCCGACTCGTCGTCCTGGATCACTCAAATTAGTCGGCTTGATCATGGATGGAGCTCAGACAAAACTCACTTCTTCGTCACTGCCTTCATCACCGTTGCTTGTCTTTGCAGCAGTGCCATTCAATTTGGCCGCAGGCTTAGCCTCATCTGCATCCGAATCATCTTCGCTGCTTCCGTCACTCTCGCTCTCGCTGGAGTCTGCTACTTGAGCAGATTTGCTGAGGGCAGCGCCGGAGGTCGGAGCAGCATCATCACCACCGGAAGTCTCGTTGTCTGATGCACTGTCTTCCGAGTCATCTTCGGATTCTGCACCCTTGGCCTTGGCCTTGCTCTTTGGCGCCTGGACCTTTTTGCTTTGCTGGTTGTTAGAACCCTGGGCTTCATCATCGGAACTTTCGCTGCTTGAAGATGTGTCAGGCTCAAGATCTTTGGCTGGCTTCGCTTTGGATCCATTGGTCTTGGTCTTGCCATTCACGTTCTCGTCGTCTTCTGATCCACTGCCGCTGCCCGAGCCACTAGAGCTATCCATATCGATGTCGCTGTCGCCGCTGTCGCTTTCATCGCTATCATCGCCTTCTGATTCAGATTCAGGATAAGCTGATTTTTTTGCTGTTTTCTGTTTTTCTTCTTTTTTTGATTTTTGTTCTTCTTCGCGTAATTTCGCTGCAGCAGCCTCCCGAGACTTCTCCATTTTCTTCGCTTGCGTAGCTGCTGGTTTATTGACTTGGTTATCTTTTACTGCTGCCTTTGGAACCGAAGCCTTGGGTGGCTCGGCCTTGTTGTGGTTCTTTGTACCGGTTTTCTTCGCCATAACGGTGCGCTTGGAGCGTCGAGATCAACGATGCTGGTGGTGGGGGCCAAGTGCCGTAACGCCCAGCTTTAGCTTCTGATTGATGCCGACGGAGAGCTTCCTCCCAAGAGCGAACTTCTTCTGTTTGATTGATTGCTGTCTGATTGAAAATAGGCTTTCCCGCAACTGCAGCTCGGTGCTTACGAAGACCGTACTCCCAAGAGCGATTCTCTTCTTCTTGACTGATTTCCCTCGGAGCAAAAACCGAGTTTGCCCAGGATGGGGTAAACAATGACTTTGTTGACTGATTGGCTTTGTGATGCTTGCTATACAGTTCAACGTGAGCTATCAACTCTGCTAGTACTTGATCGTATGAGGCTTTGGACCTGGTCCAAAGAAGTCTTGAGAGTGCTTCACTGGAGATGGTACCAAGATTTTCTCTGGGCTGCGCGGCCGATGTCTTCGTTGACTGATTGGATTTCTCCTGATTTGAGACTGGTCCTGCTGGAGATTGGGTCTCCGGTGCTTTTATTGACTGATTGACTTCCTTGTACTTAAGCGAGAGTTCAACGTAAGCTGCCAATCCCGCTACTACTCTGTTGCGTGGGTTATCGGCCCTATTAAGTCTGGACTGTGCTTCGTCAGAGAGGGTTATGTCTGCCCTGTTAAACCTTGATAGTAATTCGTCGGAGCGGGTTATTCCTGCTGTGCTTGGATATTAGCAATGCCAAATTAGCCTATCAGACTGAATCCGCAGAACAAAAAGCAAACGGATGGCTGGCAAGCCTCGAAGATTCTCAGATAATTGGCAAGACTTTAAGTCAAGCCACGTCGACCATTTGTCGGATCGGCGTTATAGATGTCACTGTAAAGATGGAGCCCTCATTGACCAGCTTCGTGCAAGACACACGATAAAGCAGCCAATTAACCAGTTCAGTGTAGCCCTCGGTTTCAACACGCGTATCTTGTCAAGGCGGCGTGTTCCCACAAAGGCCGAGACGTTAACGCAAAGCCCTCAGATCCCGCAAATGTTTAACGTCAAGGTGAAGTGGTTCCACAAACACAAAGACGGAGTAGCCCAGATCAGTGATCCAGCACTCTGCGAAGCCCTCAGAACGAAAATTGTATTAAGTCAAGGCGGCGTGTTCCCACAAATGCCAAAACGTATATACAAGCCCTCAGAACCGATGAATGTGTGACGCACAAGACGGTGTATTTCGACACGTCCAAAAATGGAGTTGCAATGATCAGAAGATCTAGCACACTCGGTGAAAGCCCCAAGAACCAACAAATGTTTCTGATGAAGGCGAAGCGTTGCCGCAATCGCCAAGACGAAGGTGCGTGGTTAAAAATATTAAGCCCACTGTGCGAAGCCTGAAGCAATTTCTGACTTGCACTCCAAATCGAAGGGAAGATTCAAAGACGAGGGAGAAGCAACGAACCACAATATTGCCCCTCAAAGACCCAGCACTGATCTCAAACTCGAAAAGAGACTGTTGTCTCTGCCGTGCAAGCCCACAAAGTCCACAAAGAGCACAATACTCGCGAAGAGTTCCGAGTGAAAAAGTTCGAGATTGGTGTGCGAGGTGAAGTAATGGAGCGGCGGGGGAGCTGTCGGAGCTACCAAATTTTCATGGTGCCGCCCGGGCCCAAGCACCGCACTAAACCCAGTTCGTAATAGGCCTTTCGCCGATTACCCGTGATGCCTGCACGCGCAGGTCCAGTCGTGTCGAGCTTCGGGACTGATGCAACTCCCGCTGCACTTGCATCGTGCTTATTATTATGTGTACGGAGTAAGGAGAACACATCAGTTCTCTAATAGCCATGTCGGCACCGGCTGGCCAGCACAAACCGCGGAAGAAGAGGAAAGTAGATGCATACTTTGGTCCTCCCTCTGGACATGGCACCATTTCAATTGACCAGGCCACCAAAGCCCAGAAACCCGCGTTCCCTCTTGTAGCTTTCCTCTGGCCTGCCAAATGGACGGTTTCGCAATGGGTCACTTTACCCTTGATACTGATGGCTGTCGGGCTCTTTCGCTGGACTACTGGTTTTTGGGGACATTCTGGCTTTCAGAAGCCCCCCATGCATGGAGACTTTGAAGCTCAGAGACACTGGATGGAGATTACCATCCACCTCCCTGTGTCAGAATGGTACTTTTATGACCTCCAATATTGGGGTTTGGACTATCCACCCCTCACCGCGTATCATAGCTGGCTCCTTGGCAAGATGTGGGTATCCTATCAGCTTGTCACCAAGTTTTCTCGCTAATTAGCTATAGTGGTTCGCTAATAAATACCGATTGGTTTGCTCTTTCATCGTCTCGAGGTCTAGAGGATCCGTCTCTTAAGGTCTACATGCGGGCCACCGCCTTCATCTCGGAATATATCACATACGTACCGGCTGTTATCATTGGTCTACGTCGTTTTGCTCGGATACAGGGTACTGCACCTTGGGAAACATCCATCGCCCTTGTGGCATTCCTGATGCAACCGGCTACAATCCTTATCGATCATGGTCATTTTCAGTATAATACCGTCATGCTTGGCTTTGCGATTGCGAGCATGTCAAGCATATTCGCAGGAAGATACATGTGGAGTTGTGTCTTCTTCGTAGCATCCTTAGGGTTCAAGCAGATGGCGCTTTTCTACGCTCCAGCGGTCTTTGCTTTCCTCTCTGGGGCCTGCCTATTCCCTCGTATCAATATATCGCGATTCTTGGGTATAGCAGCTGTGACGCTCATTTCATTCGCTTTTCTTTTCATGCCTCTCTTATCTGGAGCAATTTACGAATCATATCGCGGTACTGCGCCACAGCAACTTCCAGCTCCAGCACTCTTAGGATCATTACCAGTAAAGTTTGACGAGAACGCCTGGTATTACCCGCTGATCCTACAAACAGCGCAGTCCGTTCACCGGATTTTCCCATTCGCACGCGGGCTTTTCGAAGACAAGGTGCCAAATGTCTGGTGCGCAATTCACACGTTTCACAAACTGCATCAATATTCTAGCGTAACGGTCCAGAGGGCTGCACTTCTGGCAACTGGCGCGGCAATTACTCCTCCGTGCCTTATTCTTTTCTCAAAGCCACGGAAGGATTTGTTACCGTGGGGTATGGCCGCTACTGCATGGGGTTTTTTTCTTTGCTCCTATCAAGTCCACGAAAAGAATGTCCTCCTTCCGCTTCTCCCCATGCTGATAGTTTTCGGCAGCGAAGGTGGATTGCTCCCCTCAGCACGCGCCTGGGTTGGGTTTGCCAACATTCTTGGGGTTTGGACTTTATTCCCTTTATTGAAAAAGGATGAGCTTCGAGTCCCTTACGCGGTGCTCACTCTTCTATGGGCGTATCTTTTGGGACTACCGCCGACGTCATTATCGGTATACCAGAATGGCTTGAGTGGAGGATTGACGGCTCCGGTGAAAGTTCTCCACCTAAGCTTCTATCTTGCCATGGTTGTATGGCATATCTTCGAAGCACTCGTTCCCCCACCGCAGGGCAAACCAGATCTATGGGTCGTTCTGAATGTATTGATTGGTGCGGCTGGGTTCGGGTTTTGCTACCTCTGGTGTTTGTTCAGGTTGGCAGAGGAGAGTGGGCTTCTGCGAAAGAAGCGCTCGGGTGGCGACGGCAAAGAGAAAGGAAAGAAGGATCAGTGAATTTCTCTAGATATGTGAACCTGTAATCTAGCCTATGACGAGATACCCATACTATAGAAGATTTTTGGTCTTGTTGAAAACAGAGCGTGCTCGGTCTCAAAAGTAAGAAAGGAAAAAATTTAACCCCGTCAGCCAAGGATCGAACTCCCCAACAAGATCGGTTTAATTAATGGGGGTTTTCATCGCTCACCTGACACCTAAGGTAGCAGAGGATATCACGTCAAAACGCAGTCGCTCGGGTTCGGACTTCCAGGTACATGAGCAATACTTTGCATCCACCGACCAATTTGCTCGAGAGGACTCTCCAAATGGTTACACACCCTCTATATTTCCAATCGAATCCCTCATAAATTGCTGTCGTTGTAATCTACAGTGTCCGCAGTGCAAGTATTGAGAGTAGAGATGCCGATTTATGGTACAATGTCTATTTCTATAGCCAAGCTCCCTTCTAATGCTGAGACTTGTGAACGCCTTCCGATGCTGCGATGATGTCATGCCGAGTACATGAAGCGATCGATGGTCCCTCATATCTGGAATCCATATCCTGCCATACAGCTCTTGTACTGGCTAACGAGGTTTTGGCATTCCTGTTGCGGCTCGTTGGTGTTGGAGAAAAGCATGCATTCATCCCGAGCGGCTTTTTCGTCTTTGCACACGCAACATGGCTAAGCAAAGAGAATTTCAGTATCCTTCGATTGATGATGTTATCGTTGCAGTGCTGTGAGTAGACATACTTTGACTTGCGCCGACGCTTCTCCCGGAGGCTTGAGCTCGGCGCCCATGTTGCCGCCAGTCGCGGTAGCTAGAACAAAAGTCAGACTCATACCAAAAGACGGATAACCATACGAGATAAGACGTACATGTTGGCATTGTGTTCACAGACTGAGCAGACATTGTCGACGTGTAGGTGAAGGTAAGGATTTGTACAGAAAAGATTGCAAATCACGGCGATGACGGAGTTCGCAAAAGAATGCAGGGATTCTGCCGCATGGTTGCTATGCGGTGGGGACCCTTGTCACCCTTGTCCGGTATGTTCGCAGATCACAAAGTTACAGCTCCATTTTTGGGGTATTCTAGAATCCGATTGTTTTGCCTTTCTTCAACCAGCTTGGATATTCGACCATGGCACCCCTCAAATTATTTTCGCTCGAAGGCAAAGGCCTAAAACTCAATACTGAAGCAGATATTGAGCCCCACATCAAGGAATTGAATGAGAGCCACGATTTTGAAGAGATACAATTCCAAGGCAACACGATCGGTGTAGACGCCTCCAAAGCCCTCGCCTCCGCCCTCGAAAAACAAAAGAGCCTCCAAATAGCAAACCTCGCCGACATCTTCACCGGCCGCCTCCTCAACGAGATCCCCGCCGCGCTCGAAGCCCTCCTCACCGCCCTCCTGACCCTCCCCTCCCTCCACACCATCAACCTCTCCGACAACGCCTTCGGCTTCAACACGCAAGCACCCCTCGTCGCCTTCCTCTCCGCACACACGCCCCTGCGACACCTCATCCTCAACAACAACGGTCTCGGCCCCGAAGCCGGGACCAAGATCGCCCACGCGCTGACCACGCTCGCAGCCAAGAAGAAATCCGAAGCCGCCGCCGCGGCACCCATGCTGGAGACAGTCGTGTGCGGCCGCAATCGGCTGGAGAACGGCAGCATGGTGGCGTGGGCGGGCGCGTACGCGGCGCACGCGGCGGGCCTGGTCTCGGTCAAGATGGTGCAGAATGGGATTCGGCAGGAGGGCGTGGCGCAGCTGTTGCGGAACGGGCTGCGGCATGCGACGGCGCTGCGGACGCTGGATCTGCAGGACAATACGTTTACGGCGATGGGGGCGCGGGCGCTGAGCGAGGTGGTGGGCGGGTGGAGCGAATTGAGGGAGCTGGGGGTGTCGGATTGCTTGTTGAGTGCGAGGGGGGGCGTGATGTTGTTTGAGAAGCTGAGGGAGGGGAAGAATCGGGCGCTGGAGGTGCTGAGATTGCAGTTTGATGAGATTGATGCGAAGGGATTGAAGGTTTTGGCGGATGCGCAGGATGAGTTGCCGAAGATGCGGAGGGTGGAGTTGAATGGGAATAAGTTCGACGAGGAGGATCCGGCTATTGAGCAATTGCGTGAGAAGTTGGCCGAGAGAAGGGAAAATGCCGGTCCAGGCGTTGCAGAAGGCGACGACGAGTATTGGGGTATTGATGAATTAGATGACCTAGAAGAGGTGTCTGACGAGGAGGAAGAGGGCGAGGAGGAGCCGGAAGATGAGGATGTTGAGGACAAAGCGGACAGGGAACTCAAGCAGGCCGAAGAAGCTGAGAATGAGAACGTTCCGCAGGAAAAGGATAACGACATCGATGCTCTGGCAGATAAGCTCGGAAAGACCGGTATATGACGGCCTTGCGAGTACGAGCATCCTAATGGCGCATCATAAAGCGGAAACGGATCTTTTGATGATTTAATGTTTTAGAAATTCTTGCAGTAGACTAGAAGATACCAGGAGAGCATTGGAGTCAGTAGACGGACATTCCATTCTTAGTAGAAGCGATTGTCATAAAATTCCAGATACTAACAAGTCATACATCTGGAGCTACCAGACCTAGGCAGATTTTGTTCGCTATGGCTTGGACGATATTCAAGCTCAAATAGTGGGAATTGAAAGCCCACTGATAGTAATATTTTCTGCAGCATTTTCGATGCAGCGCCGAATTGAATTCGTGACTATCTAAACATCTAAAATATCCTCAAAACGCCAAAATTAGGTATCAGTAATCGTGAGGGCAGGTAGCTGGGGACATGGAAGTGAAACTTCATGTTCAGTCCCGGTGGGGGCAACCACATGTGGCGGCCTTCGGGGGACAATAGGGTAATCTTCTCGCGTATAGCCAGTCCAGGGAGATGAGGACAAGAAAACAAAAGACATTCCTCCAGAATTATCTCCCTCCCGGCCGTCTCCCACACTGCTTATGGGATCACTCCAACTCATTATATTCAGCTCGATCCGTGTATGGTGTACCTGGATATGCTTTTGATCAATGCAGCGCTTAAGAATTAGGATCGTCTTCAAAGAAATTCATGATAGCCTTGACGCCTGACGGACCTAGGCCGTGTGGTGGGTAGCACACATAGATTGGGTCTTCCTGTGCACCAAGCTTCTCCCGAAACTCGCTCTTATTCGTAAGATGCAATTCCGTAGCAATTGCATGGTACGCTTTGCTCAGCACCTTGACTCTCGCGCCCTTTAAATTATGTCCAGGCTTGAATTGGCTTGTTGCACCACCTCCGAATGTGACATTCGTGGCACCATGTTGGGCAATAAACTTAAGCGCGTGAGTGACAATCTTCTCGATGGACCCACTCGGTGCGCCAGGAAGATCAAGTGCAAACTTCACTTGCCAGCCATGATCCGGAGAAAGCTGCGCCATGACGACGAAGCAGACAATTTGACCATCTTTGTCTACAGCCGTGTGGTATTGGCGATGCTCTATGTCTTGCCATGGATGTACATCTGTCAAGTGCACTTGCTTGCCCTTGCGATTTTTGAGCCAGTCCTGCACACGGCCATCGATCTTCTTCCTTAGGTCTTCTGAAGGCGGTGAACCAAGGGGGTAGTCATTGACTTTGACACCTTCGCTATCGGCATGCCGTATCTTTCGTTGAACGTCATGTTCGTGAGCAGCATTGTTTGTGGAAGGATTCAGACGTTGTTCGGCGGCTACCGAGAATGTGCGCCAGTTGAATCGTGTAGCGAGAACCTCCTCAGCATCCGCACCAGCCAACAGCCAGAGGGGTTTGAGACGGCGATGCTTGGTAATGTATCGTAGGTAGCCTGCAATCGTTTTTGTGTACTGCGACAGATGGCACAAGGGATCACCAACGGTTATAGCAAAGTGATCCATTGGACAGAAGCCCACAGCAGCGCCAGTATTCTCATCGCGCCATATTTGGATACGAGGCTCTAGCCAAGATGTATTTGACGCATCTCCGTAGTTGGCAATAAGCTTCTCGATAGGCTGGAGTTCCATATGGGCACTAGCACGATCTTTACCTGTCCATGGTGGATGGAGAGTACTTGCTTCGGGATGACGCAGTGCTTTGATAGGAGGCTGAGCCGGTAGACTCTTCGGATCTCTGGGATACATAGTGGCATGACGAATATCGCCCAATGAGAGCAACAGCATAAGCATACGCTCCATGCCAATCCCACCACCCCCATGGGGTGGTGCCGCCCATTCAAAGCCTTGGATATACTCCTCCATCGATTTAGGATCTACCTTCATCCTCTCCATTTGGTCTATCAGTGTCTTCGCATCATGAATACGTTGTGCTCCACTCAGAATTTCTTGGCCGCGAAGGAAAATATCGAACGAGTTCGTGACGGTAGGATCCTCAGGGTCGGGCATTGTGTAAAAGGGTCGTGCGGAGGCCGGGAATTTATCGATGATATAGAAATCAGTCTTGTATTTCTCTTTCATCAAATGACCGAGCTGAATCTCATCCTTTGTGCCGATGTCTTCGTTCTCATTCAGCTGATTTCCATTCTCGTCGGTCCAGCCGGAATCGTTGAGCATACGAATTGCTTGAGCAAACGGTATTCTTGGAGTCTCATCCAGCCAAACTAGATCTTCGTGAGGAAAGTGCTCTTTGATCGTATCTATCTCGTGTCGGTAGCGTTCGTAAACGCCCTTGAAAATGAACTTGAAGGTATTGTCCAGCATGATCAAAACTTCGTGATAATGTTCATCAATCGCCATCTCCAGATCCATTCCAGTGAACTCGGTCAGATGCCGATGTGTGTTGCTGTTCTCAGCACGGAAGACGGGTCCAATCTCGTAGACTTTGCCAAAGTCTGCAGATATACTCATCTGCTTCGCTAGCTGAGGCGATTGGGCTAGAAATGCAGGCCGTCCAAAGTAGTCTACTTTGAAGACACTAGCACCAGATTCAGTCGCGCCGCCCTGCAACTTGGGAGTATGGATTTCAACAAATCCTTGGGAATCAAGATATGAACGGAAAAGATTGCACATGCCAGCCTGAATACGGAATATGCCTTGAGAAGCAGTGGTACGCAGGTCCAGAATACGACTAGTAAGGCGTGCTCTATCGGGCACGACTACACGACCGGTCTGTTCTTCTTCCTTCTTTTCGCGGACCTCGGCTTCGTGAACGGAAAATGGCAGCGCTTCGTTGACATGTGCCTCAACATGAAGCTGATGGATAGAAATCTCAATATGATGGATTGTTGCTCCAATGATTTCGCCTTGCTTAGCTTTGGGCTCCTGCACAACACCCCTCACAAGGACAACATCTTCCACGTCGAGATGTTCGGCCCAGTATACGAAAAACTCCGAAACCCGACCATGTTCTTGCAGCACCCCTTGGACGGTTGTCGTTTCCTGGCGCAAGAGGAAGAACACGAGTTTAGCGCTCATCTTCCTCATATGGTGAATTCGCGCTCGGAATATGACTTCTTGACCAACATCGCTAGACTTGATCTCTCGTAGATTTGTGCGTACTTCGTGCGGCCATTTCCTGGCGTAATTGTTGATAGGAAGAGTGCCGTAGAGCGCCCTGTCTTCAGGCGACAGCTCCCGTTGAGCACGTTCTTCCATTTCTTGCTGCCGCTTATGGGCTGCCTCTTCCTTCTCCTCGTTCTCTTTTCTCCTTTGCTCGTGTGATGCTTGTTTCTCGTGTTTCCTCTGTTGATTCTTGCTCATCTTTGTTCCGTCACGATTAAGAGGCGTGCTACTATCCGATAACTCCTCTTCATCGTGATGATCGAGGTTGAGCAAGGTCTTGACGGACCGAAGAGGCCCAATAGAATGTCGCGAAGGCGATGCACTGGACTGGAGGCTATCATCTGTTTTGGGGTGAATGAGCCCATTATGCTTGGGACCGTCTAAAGAGTGTCGACCAAGATCACCGGATTGTCGCGGGCTATCCAAGGACCGGCGCACTGGACTCCCTAAAGCAGGACTCCTATTCCGGCTTCCCTCGTCGTCGCTCGAGGGGTTGCTGCTTGCTCGTAAACGACCAAGAGCCTTTTTGAGGGACATGGTTGCTGTGGATCGTCTAGGTTACGCGCAGAGGAGCAATTGGCAAATGATCTTTAAACGGAAGAACAGCCCGACAGCAACGGATCCAGGAGCAATGATCCCGGCGTCGGGCGGAAGTGGAAAAGTATAAGGTGGAGAAAGATTGAGTGGAACCGGGCTTAGCAGGTTGAAGTTATGGTTGGGGATTTGATAGGTGTGATGTCACAAGCTTCGGCTGCCCGCCAAAGCGAACCCCGAATTAATGTCGGCACAGACTCGAGCCCAATAACATTCGCGGCAAAGGCGAGTAATCAGGTACCGCAGCCAATGATCGTGGCGGGGTGTTTCAGTCGATCAGGTCAAATCGCAATTTCCGGTGGCGTCAAAACCGGATTCCTGAAAACCAGATTCCCATGTGCCAGGATGTGAAGCTTGCTCAAGCGCACGGCAGGCAGGATCAACACCAGGTCTCTCCGGAACGCTTGCTCGGCCGACGAACCGAAAGACAAAAGGCGAAAAGTTTGTCAGCGAGCTTCTCTTTTCTGCCGTTCCGCCTGCTTGCTTCCCTTAGCGGGTTTTTCTCGGGAGGCTGCTGAGGGGCCAATGCTATTGCGGTGTTGGAAGAACTCTGGAGGCTGGAACACGACACTGACAAATGAAAGGCGACTTGTTAGGAACGGAATCGTCAGCAGAAACTCATCAACAGCTCAAGTGCGGTCAAGAGCCTAAGCTATCATTTTAAAGATGGGAGGCTCCTCGGCTGCACAGCTGGTGCAGTCCCCACCGCTTCCTATCTGCAGTTAATAATCACTTTGTCAAGCATCCTCCTGGTACTCTAAGAATCCAGCTCCAACCGGCGGCTAACCTAAAGCTTATGGCGTTTGGGGCCGGCAGCTCCAATTGATCCGGAGTTTTCTGCCTTACAGTTGCTCACGAATCACACAATTGCAGGGCCTTCTTCACCGCCTTCGTAGATTGGATCGCTATTGCACCAGTTATTGTGGTGCTGCGTCAGCGAGTAGCGTTGATGCCTAGGGAAGCTTATCAAGAAAACAGCTTGCAGAATCCCGGATAGCAACTGGAAGCCTCCGCAGTCCAACGTATTATGTACACAATATCGAGCATGTTTTACAATCCGTCCGTATTGCTCTTTTGTTCAGTCGCCAACTTCCTGTAATCCTCGATAAGTCTCATATCAGTTGTGCTCAATTTCCCAAACCCTCCCCAACCATCAAATTCATCAGCAAACTTGACAGCTGCTTTCATATAAAAGTTCGAATCGTCGCCCCACGTTTTTGCCGCTTCTTTCAAAGCACGAAGCCCTAACATCATGAAGTGAGTTACCAACTCTTACAAGCACGCACCCTAACCCACAGACGTACCTTTCACGTAGTGGGCATCTGTAGCCCATTTTGAGTTAACTGCTTTGTCTTCCACGTGTTTCCAGTCTCGTCCTTCCAACTCATAATCTTCAATCCTTTCCAGCTTGACCGGCAGTCGCAATTGTTGCACATATGCCGTGATGGTGAAAAGCCACCATTGCCGAACAAGGGAAATATGAAATTTGGCCGGAATGAGCGGAAGTAGTATCCTCACGGCATGAGAGCTCGTAAGCAAATGGACAAGGAAGAAATCAAACTTGGCGTCTTTGTGATGCGTTCCGACAAGTAAAGCGGCTGCCGCTCTTTGGGAATCCTCAAATTGTTTCTTTGGATCCTCAATCCGCCATGCATTCCAGTGGTCAAGCACAACATCTTCTTTCTGCTGAAAGAGTGGATCAATCTCTTCGGTCCCTTGCTCTGCAAACACGCCATCGAACCGCTCATCGATGGATATTCTGTGAAGCGCTTCGAGCAGAGATGTAGTGGAATAGCTCGCAGGTTTGGTGTAGCTAGGATCATCTAGATATTCGTGCATGTAGTTGTAGAAACAGGTCGTCAAGGCAAGAGCTTCGATGGCTACTGTTCCAGACTTCAACTCGTAACCGTACCCCAAATGGATTAGAGGATGCCCGACTAAGCGTCTGTAAGCATTTAAAGCGTATTTCGGCGGACATGAATTCTTACGGCCTGCAACTACATTGTTGATTAATGGCTCCTTTCCCTCGTAGAGAAAATCCTCTACTAGTTGCTTCCAGTCATATCCCTTCTGCACCAGCTGGTCCTCGAAAAAATCGATGTATGCTCGCTGGTATCTTTTCAATATCAGCTCCTAGCCTGGATTCTCGAGATAGCTTTTTATGAAATACCTACTCTCTTTTACCTAGATATTCTCGCCAATCTTCTTTAATGATTTCTCCAGGAGAGTCGTTCCATGGCTCCAACGATTTAGATTCCACATCATAAATCGTGTTCAACTGCTCTGGCGAAGCTCCAAGTAGATACGCCGAACCAAGAATCTCCACATGGAATTTAACATTTGAAGTTGAATTCTTTTTTTCAGGAAACTTACATGTGGTGCATGATTGTGGAATTGAAGATGGTGATAAATGATGGAATGATTTGCATGATTGGCCTTTAATAAATGCTTCAAAGTTCTGGCGCGCTTGTCTGCCCCTGTCTCGACATCGTGGATGTCTACAGATGGGATATTGATGGCCTGGCCTCTACTACCGCGGCCAAACCCGAATGTCGGAAATCCGAAAGGGATGGAAAAGGATGAAAACATGTTTGAAGCTTTCGACTATGTGGACAAAGTTCCTAGTAAATGTTGCATGTCTCGAGGGCGACGAACATAACAATCGTGGAGACGCATGCGCGAGTGCAAAAGTAACTGATGATGCGCTCAGCGATCCCTGCAATTGCGGGGTGCAGATTTCCAATCATCTGAACCCTCATATTCATAGGTATCCGCGTCCCCATTCCTCTTCAAGTCACCGAAAATCATCATTATGCAATGCCGGATTGAGGAAGCGAAGTCGCAAAAGCTTTCATGTCATATAGTCGCGACGATTTAGCTCAAGATTCAAGTTCTAGATGGGCAAGGTCGCCGGATTCATGGTCGAAGCACCACCGTCGACGACCAAATTAGCACCAGTGATATAGCTGCTGAAGCCACTGGCCAAGAAGCCGGCCACCCTTCCCACTTCCTGAGCCAGGCCAGCTCTCTCAAGCCCGATATGTTTCTTCTGCGCCTCTTCCCCTTGCAAACTACTCGGCGGGAGCTGACTATTCATACCTCTCATGTCAAATCCTTTCAAGTCCACTCCAATATCGATTTGACCGGGACTTATGCAGTTGATCCTGACTCCAGTGCCCTTCAAAACTGCCACTCCTGCTCTTACAACTCCTAGGGCCGCGTGCGAAGTCATTGTGAAGCATGGGCCCCAGCATCCTCCATACGTGCTCGCCACACTGCTGACCACCACAATGCTTCCATATTTTTGGTCTTTTGGGGCGGCGTTCGGGTAATTGCCCTTGGGTGTAGTCTTGGCCATTGCAGGCGGTGCGTACTTGAGAGCGAAGAAAGGCGCCATACTGTTGGCTTCGAAACATTTCATGAGATCGGCTGGACTCGTATCGGCAATTGATGGAGGCCCTAAAAGCCCGGAAGACGTGACCCAGACATCGAGGCGGCCCCATGCGTTAAGCACATCATCGATTAGAGTGAGCGTGTCTTCTTCGGCGGTGAGTTTGTATGGGTACCCAATGACCTTGGTGTTGGGATGGATTTTGTTGATCTCATCTGCCAGAGCTTGGTAGTCCTCGCCCGGTGCCGCTGAGCACGCTACATGATGGTGAAGATGTCAGCTCCAAGGGCCCTATTTTACTTGTCAAAAACGAGAGGTTGTCTATACCATAGATGCAAGCAGCGCCATGGGCTATAGAATATTAGTGATGTGGTATTGGCGCTTCAAAGAAGTGACTGGGAACGCCTACCAGCAAGCTCATGCGTGATGGCTTTCCCGATTGGTTGAGTAGCTCCAGTCACGACGCATACGAAGCCGTACTACCAACAATCAGCATTACCAGCTTGGACAGTATGAGCGAAATGACCGACAAGCTTCCCGTCAGCTCTGTAAGGGGAGAAATGGTCTGAATCGACGACTTCATTGTGCGCATGGCCGTTGCCAACAGCCGTCATGGTGGTTGGTTCAGCCCGAAAGAAGCTCTTGAGTCTGCGTTAAAAGCTCTTGGGATCATGGTTCCCAGGAGCATATTAGCTAAAAAGGGTTTCCGGGAACAATGACTGAGTGGTATCCAACTACCAGAATTCATTGGCGGAGAGGCGCTGACGTCGTCACTCCACGGAAATGCTCGATAAACCCTTAGTATCGCTGCGATAAGGATCACCCTTTTCTATGTGTAGGTCTTTTTCAAGACTCAAAGCTTGAAATTATTTCCGTTGCCGATTCTGTATATCTTATACGAAATGGGTCCCTTCTATGAATATTTGTGTCGACTTTGCCATAGGATCTCGCTGATTTTCTATACAAAGCATCTCTCTCCCCGGGAACGGTTTGGGGTATCAATTCGTCTATTCTACGGAAATATGTCCTACGGGTCTTTCCAGTGTATTGGGAACCCCATAACGGGTCAATGCCAATGGTCACTTAAAGGCCATCTTATTTGTTCCTATTGAACCTCTTGAAACGCCACCTCAGCAGGTAATCTGAAACTTGCACAAAACATTCTTTTATTCGGAGCGACGTCCCGAACGTCATGGATCTCCATCTCAGGTGTATAGGGACTAATCTCATACTCCAACAGTGCAGAGATCTCTCTACAGATCTTGACTTTCTCTTCCACGTTGTCATCACTCTTTGTGCTAAAACAGTACACGTGTACCATGGGTAAAGACGTCTCAGTGTGCGGGCTGAAAAGTTGAGCTTGCCCAGAGTAAAGGCCCTTGAATGAAGGTAGGAAATATATGGCGCTTGCTGGAAGATTCATCACAAAGTGATTAAAAGTCTTTGGCTGATAGAGCCGCTTCGTTGTCGACGCCTTTTTATCTCTGTTTGGTGTCTCTCGGATGGTCTTCGTAGAAGGCACCTTTACGTCAACATGGCGATTTGACTTCAGGAGACTAGCTGTTGCCGTTTTGATGAAATTGTGGCCATCTTCATTGAAAGGCTCAACAAGCGCATCGACCTGTTTTGGTCAACTTGCGGATGGTATTTATGAAACTCGAAGTTTACATACCTTATTGCGGATAATAGCGTCTCTCAGGCCTCTGTAGCTGTCAGGATTCAGGTCATTTGCTTTCACAAATACATTTTTCTTCCCAGCAGGGACTGCAAAAGGACCGATGCCGGCCATAACATCACAAACTGCTTCACCTTCGCCGAACTCATCAACGAGCCTGCGATGCTCAGTGTTCAGCCTAGGGTTCCAGTAAACCTTTGAATAGTCGAAACGGAACGTGCAATCCGCTTCCCTAATTTCAACATTCATGTCACCGTTCCCCGCAAGGACCTCGTATCTGAAAGTCCGGTATTCGTTCTCCTCGCCAACATCGTCAATTTTATTGATCACAGTCTTAATACCATGGTTTTTATCCATGATAACTTCCGCAATCAAATACTTGTACTGCATATACTGCTCTCGCAGGTTCAGGTGAGCTTTTCGAAAGTCAGAATTGATGAACGAAACGGCGACACATGGTCTATGGAAAAAGCGCACCAACATGACCCACTGTGGAAAACCCCGAAGGGATCTCATCCGCCTCATCTCGTGGTAAGATGGAGCTCATGATATCGTCTATATTGAATTAATCGAAAGCTCGAGAAAGTGGCCACTTTGAGACATACAATAGCTCCAATAGTCGTAGTCTAGATACAATTCGTAAGGGATAAGGCTCACTTGTTGTGCCTCTACGAGCTCATGAAGCTTTGGACTCCAAGTTGACGAGTCTATCTGCTCTGGTCAGTTGCCAAGGTCTGGGGGATGCAAATGATCTCTCCTGCAAAAGCTAACCTTGCTCTCGTATCCCCGGCTTCAGGAGGAGGCATTTTCTTCCGGAACTCTCCTGCACAGGATCTGGCCGTACATTCGCGATTCTCTCCAAATTGAGCGTATCTTGACTTCGCTGCAGTTCTGAACGACATCTGGATATAGTCCTGTTATCTGTGACTCGGGCCGCACATATTGGTATTCGCTTCTGGAAGAAAGCTCGATCCAGTGCTCGCATCGCGCGGTTAACCGGCGGTCGAAACATTTCACCACCCGTTTCATTCTGCAAGTGGACTGCCATGACGATACCGTTTCATGTTCCTGAAAATCGCTTGGCAACCTGACCCAGGACTGGTGTGGTCGACTCACGGTCCACTGGTTCCAAATTGTGCACGCGAAATCACGGGATGACCTCAACGGCACGCGGGAATCTGCAGGGACCAACCGGATGTCTGTCAACACCGCGCATGAATACCCTGTTGGACGTGTATTGCTTCCCGGCTCGCTGCGAAACTCTTGCAGCAGGGTTTCAACTGCATGGCGTTGACGATCATCTCCCTCAACGTATTCTTCGACTGGTTCGGTAGGCACGCGAACTGCCCGCGTTGGCTGGTCGAGTCCTCTTAAGTCAAGATGGCCTCGGCCGGGGGAGGAAACATCAAGGTGGTGGTGAGAGTCAGACCTTTCAATGGCAGAGGTACAGTCTCGTTCATCGTGGTATTAGTTGACATTCTGACGCACGATAGAACGTGATCGAGGGGCAAAATGTATCGTTCAGATGAAAGATGCGCAAACGGTCCTCATACCGCCAACTACAGTCGACGCGAAGTCCAAGGGCGCAAAGGCTGCCCTTGAAGGAAGCAAGACATTCGCTTTCGACAGAAGCTACTGGTCTTTCAATCGCGATGATTCGCACTTCGCTGGGCAAGACAACTTATTCGGCGACCTTGGTTTGCCATTGCTTGACAATGCTTTTCAGGGCTACAACAACTGTATCTTTGCGTACGGCCAGACTGGATCGGGCAAGTCTTACTCTATGATGGGCTATGGAGAAGAGGCGGGTGTCATACCAAAAATTTGTCGGAACATGTTTGAAAGGATAGAGGATATGGGCGAAAAAGATAAAAATCTGACCTGCACCGTGGAGGTGTCGTATCTGGAAATCTACAATGAACGTGTCCGAGATCTGCTCAACCCGGCGACAAAAGGGAATTTGAAAGTCCGAGAGCATCCTTCGACTGGACCTTACGTTGAAGATCTGGCCAAACTGGTCGTACGCTCTTTCCAAGAAATTGAGAACCTTATGGATGAGGGCAATAAGGCCCGAACTGTAGCCGCGACAAATATGAATGAGACCTCAAGTCGATCGCATGCCGTCTTCACATTGACCCTCACACAGAAGAGACATGACGTTGAGACGAAAATGGATACAGAAAAAGTTGCAAAAATAAGTCTTGTGGATCTTGCTGGCTCCGAACGCGCGACGTCAACGGGCGCAACAGGCGCGCGTCTCAAAGAAGGTGCCGAGATCAATAGGTCATTGTCAACACTAGGTCGTGTGATTGCAGCGCTGGCTGATATGTCTTCTGGGAAAGCGAAGAAAAACGCGGCTAATCTAGTTCCCTATCGAGATTCTGTTTTGACATGGCTTCTCAAAGACTCTTTGGGGGGTAACAGTTTGACTGCCATGATAGCAGCTATTTCCCCCGCTGATATCAATTTTGAGGAGACACTGTCAACGCTTCGCTATGCAGACTCCGCGAAGCGCATCAAGAACCATGCTGTCGTCAATGAGGATCCAAATGCTCGTATGATTCGGGAACTAAAAGAAGAACTCGCGCAGCTTCGCTCCAAACTGGGCGGCGGTGTAGTCGTCGGCGCTGGCATTGGAGGAGCTGGTGCGACCGCAGAAGAGCAATATGCACCCGACACGCCCTTGGAGAAGCAAATAGTCTCAATTACGCAAGCTGACGGCAGTGTGAAGAAAGTTTCCAAGGCTGAAATTGCGGAACAATTAAGTCAGTCTGAGAAGCTTTATCAAGATTTAAATCAGACTTGGGAAGAGAAACTTACGAAGACGGAACAAATTCACAAAGAACGTGAGGCGGCTCTGGAGGAACTGGGTATTAGCATTGAGAAGGGTTTTGTTGGGATGTCGACGCCAAAGAAGATGCCTCATCTAGTCAACCTAAGCGACGACCCTCTTTTGGCAGAATGTCTGGTCTATAATTTAAAGCCGGGAACAACTACTGTGGGAAACGATGAGTCTGCGACAAATGCCGAAATACGCCTTAACGGATCCAAAATCCTCCAAGATCACTGCACGTTTGAAAACGTGGATGGAACCGTTACAGTGGTACCAAAAGACAACGCTGCCGTAATGGTAAATGGCGTTCGTATAGAGCAACCCAAGCGACTTAGGAGTGGGTACAGGGTCATTCTTGGAGACTTCCATATATTCCGCTTCAATCACCCGCAAGAAGCTCGGCAAGAAAGAGCGGAACAAGGAAGTCTCTTACGACACTCAGTCACGGCCGCTCAGCTAGAATCCCCATCGCCACGTCCACCGGGTCACGAGAGATCTCTCAGCAGTATGAGCAGAGCAGAGTCTGAGGCAGAGATAGATGGGACTCCCCGCAGCGAATCGCCAGCGCCATATAATCGAAATGGGCGAGATTCTGATTGGAGCCTCGCACGCCGAGAGGCAGTTTCTGCGGTTCTTGGTGGGGACCAGAAAATATCCAATCTCACAGATGACGAACTAGACGGACTCTTCGATGATCTCCAGAAAGTCAGAGCTTGGCGCAAAGGCCGACCGGAAAGCCGAATATTTGATCATGATGATGACACAGATTCAGTGTCTTCCCATCCACAGCGAGACAAGTACCTCTCGAATGGTACTTTGGACAATTTCTCTCTTGATACAGCTATTACAATACCTTCCACTCCACAGCAAGGCGAAGAGGATGAACGCATCAAGCTTGTGCGCGAGGACATGCAAAGCCAACTGGAAAGACAAAAAGAGGAATATCAAGCAAAACTAAAAGCAGCGGAAGAGTCAAATATGGAGATTGAAGAAATTCGAGAGGAAAAAGCACGCATGGAACAAAGTCTTGCGGCGGTGAGAGAGGACATGGAAAGACAGCTGAAAGAACAGAAAGCCGAGTTCGAACGCCAGATTAAAGAGCTTCTCCAACCTGCTACACCATCAGAACCACTGATAGATGGTGCACATGTTCAAACTCAGGAGCAACCATTAGAGAAAGCGGCCAAGGCATTCCGACATTGGAGATCACGCCGCTACGTAGCAATGGCGGAAGCTATTCTGCAACACGCGTCTACGCTAAAAGAAGCTCAAGTCATGAGCCAGCAAATGGACAAGCACGTCGTATTTCAATTCACAATCGTAGATGTGGGCCATACTTTTGCGTCCTCTTATGACCTTGTTCTTGCCGGCATCACAGCAGAAGACGATGACCTCCTTGATCACAGCCCCAAACCTTGCGTTGGTGTACGGCTGGTAGATTTCAAGAATTCCGTCGTCCACTTGTGGTCACTGCAAAAGTTGCATAACCGAGTACGGCACATGCGTCAGATGTTCCAGTACTTTGACAAACCCGAATTATCTCAACACTTCCGACTTGAGAATCCGTTTTCGGAGTCCTGCCTCCCGGAATACACGCGCGTAGGCGACACGGACATTGCTTTAGCGGCCGTCTTTGAATCACGGGTCCAAGACTTTACTCTCGACGTCTTTTCTCCTTTTACTACGAATGTTGTCGGAATGATCCGTCTATCCTTGGAGCCGTCTTCTGCTGAGGCACCCTCGTCAACATTGAAATTCAACGTTGTCATGCATGATATGATTGGCTTTCCCGAGAGGGAGGGGACCAATGTGCATGCACAACTGTTCATGCCTGGCATTTCGGAGGAGAACGGGGCTACGACAACTCAAGTCATTAAAGGCTTTGACGAAGGACCAATACGTTTCGAGAGCGTCCATAGCATGAGCCTTCCTATCGACAGCCCAAGAGACTCTGTCCTTCGCGTGTCTATCTTTGCTAAAGTCACAAGTATGCACTTGGATAAGCTATTGAGTTGGGATGACATGAGAGATTCGGCTCAACGACCCAGTGCAAAGCGCATGAACTCACGTCTGCCGGAAACAGAATACTACAACGAAGAGCGCCACGACATCTTTGCAAGAGTTCAGATCCTCGAAATTGGCGAAGAGGGTACTTACCAACCGGTCGAGGTCATCCAAAACAATGCTCTTGACGCAGGAGCTTACCAGCTGCACCAGGGTCTTCAAAGAAGGGTCGTTGTGAAGCTCACACACAGCTCGGGTCAGGCATTGGAATGGCGTGATATTTCCCATCTTCGGATCGGAAAAATCCTCATGCTTGATGCTAACGGCAGGATCCCTGACATGAGCTCCCCATTACCAGACATCTCGCTCAAGCTGACCTCGCCGCCTCAAGTCACAGACAATGCCGACGGGACGAGCAATGTCACTCTCGCAGGCCAATGGGATTCTAGCATGCACGGTTCGCTTCTTCTAGACCGCGTTACAAATGAAAAGTATCGCATACAAGCTTCCCTCAGCTGGGATGTCACATGCGAAAAGCTCTCCGACAAAATGACGTTCACCCTTGATCTATCCTTGCAAATGCGACCCAGATCCTACGTACGCCCGAAATCTGTATTCGGCCAATTGCTAAATACGACCCGAGTCGTGCACTCCACCGTGGGCATGTTTGCTGTTGGTATCAAGCCTACCTCTGCAAAGCGTGCCATCGACCTTTGGAGGATGAACACACAGCATGACTACGTCAAAGGCGAAGAAATGCTCAGTGGTTGGGCACCTCGCGGCGTCTCGCTTGTCCGTGATTTCATCAATAGTCGAAAGCGGCGTCAACGAATCTCCGAAATCGAGGCAGCACGTAGCGTTCTCAGCAGTAAAGCCTTGACAATAACAAATCCTGTCAAGCCTAAGTTCGATTTGACATCGGATACGCTTATTCTGGATGGACAACAGGAAAGGCTGCTGCGGCGAACAATCGATCTTTGGCAGACGAAGAAAGACATCCCCGAGATCATTCTCGTCAAGGAAAACCTCGAGCCACCTGCGAACGGTGCCGCATTTGCGCCCAGCTACACCTCTGATGGACCTGGTTCGGACACCGCAGCTGGAAGCACCAACCCGACCCTCGTCGCCGAAGTGCACTACATCCCCAAAAACCCATCTCTCCTCAAGGGCGGCTATCTTTTGACGCCTTCTGCTGACAGCACGCGCTGGGTGCGCCGCTACGTCGAGCTCCGACGGCCGTATCTCCACATCTACAGCGTCCCGGAAGGCGACGAACTCAACGCCATCAACTTGCGGAACGCCCGGATCGACCATCAGCCGCAGCTGGCCAAGTTGCTGCAGCGGCCGAATGCGAATATCTTTGCCGTGTATGCGACGAGAAATACGTTCTTGTTCGCGAGTCGGACGGAGCGGGATAAAGTGGAGTGGATTCTGAAAATTGATCAAAGTTACTTTGAGAGCCCTGGTGGTTCGGGTGGGCGGACGCCGGAAGAGAGTGCATGATGATTAGATTCGAATGGAATTATTGACTGGTCTTTGTTGGAATGGTCCGGGACTTCCTCATGGGAATTCATTGGGCTTCAGGCCGAGTTGCTCGGCGTCTTTTTTTTTTTTTTGAATTTTATTTTGATACCCCCAAAGATTCTAGATTTCATTTGTGTCTGTGTAATTTAAGCGAGGAAAGCCAATCGTTCGAAATTCAAACAAAAATTTCAATATCGCTTTACATGGAAAGTCGAAATACTTCTAAAGTAGGCCTGTCACGATATCCACACGAACAATGTCGAGCTAGATTCGGTCAACCACTCACAACTTTTGTCAATCATTACATGAATGCTTGAAACAGAGCACAGAGAGCCGGATAAATATGCAGCGGATCCATGAGTGAGCGCCATCGCTATGCAAATACAGTCAAGAATACAAGTCCTCATCGCCCTCGGTAGCGTCACCGAACCCCCCATTAGTAGCCCTTGCCTTTGCCTTGCCTTTGCCTTTCCGAGCCAGACCGTCCGAGTTCGCTCGAATTATAAAATCATCGTCGGATTCAGACTCTCTACCGCCTAAACCCGCGTCCAATATTTCCTCATCCGCATCATCATCGATTTCATTCGCCACTGCCTTTCCTTTCCCCTTGCCTTTTGCACCCGCGTCGCGCTTCTTTCTAAGGACCGCATTCTGAGTATAATGCGGAATGGGTAGACCAGGTCGAGATGTATTTTCGGAGCTCTTCATTTCGCCATTTGGGCGCTGCTGGGTCCGGGATCCAGAATTCTTCTCATTACTCTGTCCCTCGAAGGTCTGACGAACTCGCTCGTAATGTCGGAGCTCTTCAACACTCACACTGGGTACGAGCTCCTTTTTCGCAGCTGTGAAGTCGCCTTCGGTGACGACAACATCAGTGTCTTCTTTCCCAGCCAGATGATCGAAGAACCAAGCCGTCGTGACTTTTCCCGGTGGTCCTCTAATACTGTGACTTGGCTTGCCCTCCTGGTCTGCCGCTGCAACAAGGGCGTCTTTGAGATGGGTAGGGTCTGCATTTAGAGCCTCGATCTTGGCATCAACTGCTTGAGCTTGACGAGTAATCGCTTTAAGCATCGCATCAGAACACAGAGCATACAAATCTGCACCAGTATACGTGAAAGGCAACGTTTCTGCGACTCGTGACAACGAAAGCGACTGGTTCAGAGAAAATCTGTATTTGAATTGTTAGTGATAAGGCAGACATATAATGCCTAAGAGACACTCACTTTCTGGTCAGCGCCTCCAAAATTTTCTCTTGTTTCGCATGTGTGTCCGCTACTCCTAGGTAGAGCATCTTATCAAATCTACCCGGCCGCAACAGCGCTTGATCAAGCAAGTCCGGTCGATTCGTCGCCCCAATCACAAAGACGCCCTGTCCACCACCTCCAGCGGAACCGCCGTTTCCATTTGAATCATCCCCTCCGCCTCCACTCATACCATCTAATTCTGCCAGCAGCTGGCTCACAATTCTATCCATGACACCACCACTATCGCCCTGGTTGCCTCTCTTCGGCGCGACACTATCTAATTCGTCAAAAAACACAACGCATGGTCTCGCGTCCCTGGCTCTCTGGAACACCCTTCGTACGTTGGCTTCGCTCTCACCAATGTACATGTTGAGCAATTCTGGCCCCTTGACACTGAAAAAGTTCAACGAGAATTCCGTCGCAATCGCTTTCGCAAGGAGAGTTTTGCCTGTACCCGGGGGTCCGTAGAAGAGGATGCCGGACCGTTTTTTCAGACCGCGTGAGAATAGTGCCGGATGTGTGAGCGGGAGTTGGATTGTCTCGAGGATAGAGCTGATAATGTGTGAAAGTCCGCCGACGTCTGCCCAGCTTACGGAAGGGATCTTAGGAGCGCCAATTGCGTCAGCGAAGTTCTTGCGCGCAGCGTCGACGGCTGTCGTGAAGTCGGAGGGGCTCAGGGCATTAGTAGACAGGCCACCCGAGACCTGTATATCCCTCACTGTAATTAGATCATCCGGAGGACCTCTAGATGAAGCAAGATCTTCGAGACGTTCTTGCTGGGCGATACTGGCTCGGTCTATGACATCGACGAGATCACCTGCTACGAGCGCGGCTGTCTTGACCGCTACAGAAGAGAGATTGACATCGGGACTAAGTTTTATGCCTTTTTCCATAACGATGTCCTGCAATATTCCCTCACGCTCTGCTTCATCGGGTGCGTTGATTTCGAGCTCGTGAGTGAAAAGCGCACGAATACTATCCGGAATCTTATCCACTTCGCAAGAGGTGGCAATGAGAACTCTTGAATCTGCTAGAATCTCGCGAAGAGCAGCGACCATACGGTCTGCACTCAGCGCATCGACATGTCGAAGCAGGAGCGCCGTATACTGCGGACCACAGGAAAAGGCACGCTCCGCTCGAGCTTTGAGTAGGCCTTCTGTTTTGACATCGCTGCCACCAGCACCACCCTCGGAGAGAATGTCGTAAGCGTCCATAGAAAATGTGTGAATTCCAAGATCCTCACAAGCCCGTGTTGCCAAAGTTGCTTTCCCGATATTCCGTTGGTTCGACGTTAGAAGAATGGCCATTGGAGGTAATCCCAAGTGAATTGCCCTCGCTTGTGTAGCTGCACTGATCAGCTCGCGCAGTCTCCGCCTCATTGCGCTGATAAAAGGTTTTGGGGGTTCTATGAGAGCGCTGGTCTTGGCTTCCGAGATTACTATACTTGTTGGTAGTCTTGTTGCCCCGAGGTAAAATGGCCAGGTGCTATTGGTTGTTGCCGGAACCTTGCCTTGTTCACTGCCAGCCTGAGCCATGCGCGTGTTTAAGGGATCCATGACTGCAGTGTTTCCCCATGCCTCTTGACTGATATCAACGTCAGGATTGACATCGGCGAAATTGATATTTGCCACCCTGAACCAAGCAACTATGATATTGCCACTGTTCGGCTCATGACCAGCGTCGCTATCGCCGCTCAACCCGTGCTTTGCAAGAAGATCACCGGGCCCGAAATCGTCGTCGCCACCAGATGCCGCAAACACGGCTCGACCGAGCGCTTCATCAATAGATATCCCTATGAGGTCACCTTCTTTCACTACTCTACGCCGAGATTCAAAATGACCCCTAAGTCCTGCGAAGAGACTTGGCTGCAGTTGTCTATCCGTGGAGAGAGGAGTAGCGAGCTTCAGTAAGGTTATCTCTTTGGCTGATGGAGGAGACGAAGAACCGGGCACCTTTCTCGACGTGGAGTCATCACAAAGCGCAGAAATTTTTAAATGAGTAGGATCACCGAGATTCGCGAGTAGCACTGGAGACACATAAGCATGAACGGTAGCGGCGGTTGGAAGCATATAAGAGATGCTGGATCGTCGTTCATGAGAGCTTTTGATGCTATAGCGCGGCGTCTTTCCTGCGATACTCTCTGGAATGCCAAAGACTTTGACCGATCTCCAGTCATGTTGTCCGGTTTCGGTGTCCACGTTGCCAAGACCCCATGAACCTAAACCTGGCATCTGGGGCTCCTGAGTCGCTTCAATTTTGACCCAGTCTCCTGAAAAGCATCCGATTTTGACCAATGTGTTCACATCGATATAAACTCGGGCTTCCTCGTCATCTTCACTTGACGGCCGTGGATGAAGAAGCTCATCCGGTAATCGCTCAAGCATTCCATGTACTTGAAAGATTCGAGCTCTGCCTCCAGGAACACCTCTCATTGTGGTGGCAGTAAAACTTGAGTAGACAGATCCGGGCGTTGCTAACCCATTGACAAGTCCGCCCATTGCTCGTGGTGTAGCTGCAGTCACCGATGACATGACTCCAGATGTTGCGGGAGGTAGACCTGGAGCATTCAATGAAATCATATCTTCGGAATCTGATAATTCACTGGTTTCGGTTTCCGATTGTTGCGACACAAATACATCAGAGTTGTCGTCTTCATCAGCTGCAGACGTGGATTGCGATCCTATTCGATCTTCGACGGCTGAAAAAAACTGTTCATTTGAAGTGTCCTCGGCATTCTCATCAGTCTCTAAAACGCTACCAGGTCTTGATCGAATGGTCGGTTGTGGAATCAATCTTGTTGTCTTTAGATGATTACTTGACTGAACTATAACAATTTTTGTACTCGGGAGGAGAACACCTTGGGAAACAGGTTCACACGCGATGATCTTCAATGGAGGCGCCGCAACGTGAGTTATGGGATGCGAAGGCAATGGTAATGGTAATAAATCACCGGAGTGTAGAATTCTAGGGGCGTCGAGAGCTTGTTGCACGGCATTCTGCCATCGCATCTGCTGTGCCTTAGAGATGACAGTGGTTTTCCTCTTTTTCCCTCCCTTGGGGCTTCCAGGACTCAATGCATGACCGTGTCTACTATCCACTGCTTGATGAGCTCCAAATCCGCCTCCAAACTTATTGTGCACCTCTTCCAAACTTTGCAACGCCTCCGTGTCAAGGGTCACGAAAACAGTATCGATTGGGAGTGGAACCACATCCAAGATGCGAATCTCGATCGGCACGTCATTCTTGTGTGCTTTTTGGGGCCCGATGCTTTCCAGTGAATGTACAAACGATTGTAGCGCTGGCGAATTGGTTGGCAACAATAATGAGGAATGCGGTAGCTGACGATTCGAGCTCTTATTATCGTGCTTTTGAACAGGCAAAATCGTCCATGTAGTAGCGACTGATATCATCGATGCTGGCATCCATGGCGTGATGGCGACATGAAAGGGCCGTTGCACAGGGGTATCATTTGCTGAATCTGTTAGAACCGCAGTCAGCCAGCTTCTTCACAAAGCAAACTTTTCGCGGCGCAATACCATGCTTAGTCCCACGGGAAGGAAAAAGATCCGCAAAGAGATCTTCTGACAGAACGCCAACTTCTCCATTCAATCTGTTGTCAGGCAGCAGATGGGCAGATATTGGAGGTTTATCCTGCCTTCTTCTGCGCCGTCGATTGTGGCTGCTTGAAGGAGCATGATTGTGAATCATGCTTGACTACCTCTGTAACTTCACCAAGTTCTCCCTGACCAGAAATGACGCACCGAGCCTCATTGAACGAAACCTGCAATCAGCACTTCTGAAGCCAATTCATGTTAAGTTGTCGCGTGGTTGTGGTATCTAATTTGAGATAGGTCACGGTTGGTTACCGAACCTATGCCGAGGTAGAGACGGCGCCCTGGTCAACGGGCATAGCATGGGATCACGGGATTGAGCTTGCGGAGCGCCGACCTGGAGTTTTGGTGATTGCTGGATCTCAAAGTACAGGCTCGTGACCCAGGTAGGAACGTCAACCGAATGATACCTTACGGCTAAGGCACAATGAGCCAGAGTGAAAGACGGCACATGAAAATTGCATGGGGTGATTATTTTGCGGAGAGCGGGTCTACACGGAGCTAAGGCAATGCATGCAATCACCCAATCTCCCTGCACAGACAAGGCATAGTAAGCCATAGTCAGCCAAGGCATCGTAGGGACCAAAAGATCAGAGCAACTTTGACCCTTCAAGATGATGAGAACCATGGCGAACTATGATAGCTATCCCATGACAATGACACATCAATGCGTGAACGTGGCTTCGTCCCAATCTAGGCCAGCCGCAGCGATCTACCGGATCGTACCTGGCGCTCGACTAGCCACACGACGACGTCATGCGTCGATACCTGTGGCCAACACTTTACCACCGGTAAATAGGTAGAGTGTTCCCCTGCCACACTGATCCGTGTGGAAGTCGATACATGTTCATTGTTTCAATTTTTTCATCATTTGGCGTTTTATAATCGAAAATCTGTTATCACCTCACATAAAAAACTCATTGTTCACAGGGCGCAGCTCTTAATAGATTTACATACCAGATTTGTAGCCAGGCGCAACCTTTCGAATTATCTCCACAAGCCTCTGTCGACCCATTGACCCATCCAACGATCCAGGTCCCCAATTCATGAGCTCGATAGTATGGATCGTATATAATAATCGACTGGAAAATCGCCTTCAAGCATCACAGTGCCGTCAATGGCTGCGACAGCGGCCATGGAAGAGAAAACCAATGATAAGGAGCAGGCCGCGGTAGAATTTGCCAATCAGGCCGAAAATTTGGGGCAATACACCGCATCGCAGGAGACGGAGGAGACCGGCTCGACGCAGGCTGTTGAGGCCCGGTTCATCACTCCACAAGATCCGGTAATACAGACCGCGAATGGTGGGCGATTGCCCACTGTGCCCATACCAGAGGCTCTCAAGCTCAATACATTAAGAGACTCTTTGGAGGAAGATCAGTCAGGAGTTCAAGGCTCTGAACAATATGCAAAAGACAAAGCAGTAGAGCCAACCCCGCATGGATCACGACCAAGTCAAGAAAGCTCGACGCGCTCCGCTGACCCTACGGCGCCTCTTCGGGACGCGGTTCCCCCATCAAGGACTAATCCACTCTTTCCTCCTCTTCCTCTCTACGGCCCTCCCTCGGCATTGCGTAATCTTCAATCCTTGAGCTTTAGAATATCCTCGTTTTTCCTCTCACTCCTATTTTTATACATTGTTGTGCTGGGCGCCGCCTTTACTAGCATCCCTCTAGCCGTTCGATGGCTCTGGATGCGTCTGACGTTTCGAAATCCTGCGTCGCGTAGACCATTTCATCAAGAAGAACGGCGGCGTGCACAGCGACGGAAAGAAGAGAATAAGAATTGGAAGAGACACCACAAGCGGTTGTCCATATCTGCGTTACATGACGATAAGGAGGATGCTCTCGGTGGTCGGGGCGAAGACTTCGTGCCGCTCGAAGGCGGCCGTGATCTGCTTGTCTGCGATGTGAGATACTATGCCCGCCGCGTCGGACTTGACTGCGAAGAGTATGCCGTCCAGACCGAAGACGGGTTTGTGATATCTCTTTTGCACATATATAATCCTCGTGACTATAAACCGGTGCCGGACGGGGATCGAATGGCGCATGGTGCAGAAGTCTTCTCAACTCCCCACAATTATTCGGGTACCCCAGGCCCGCATTTGCCGGAATTCCACTTTCCAAATGCCCAGCAATATCCTGATGGCTTAAAGAAATATCCCGTTCTACTCATGCATGGGCTTTTGCAGTCCGGAGGAGCGTTTTGTGTCAACGACGATGATAGCTTGGCCTTCTACCTCGCGAAGTGTGGATACGACGTTTGGCTTGGCAATAATCGCTGTGGATTCAAGCCCGAACATACTTTGCTAGAGCCAAAGGATCCCAGGATGTGGGCTTGGAATATAAGGCAAATGGGAGTGCTCGATCTGCCTGCGTTAGTCAGCCGGGTGCTTTCTGAAACGGGATTTTCGCAACTTGCACTCGTTGCGCACAGTCAGGGAACCGCGCAAGCAATGGTTGCCCTTGCAAAAGAGCAACGACCCGATATTGGCTCCAAAATCAGCGTCTTCTGTGCGCTTGCTCCTGCGGCTTATGCGGGACCCCTCATTGGAAAGGCGTATTTTAAGTTCATGCGAATAATTTCACCAGGCATGTTTCGAATAATATTCGGGATTCATTCATTCATACCTTTCATGCTTGATATGCACAGACTCCTCCCAGGAGGTCTTTACGCATATCTCGGCTACCGCGTATTTAGCTTCCTTTTCAATTGGACGGACGCAAGATGGGATCGAGGTCTCCGTAGCAGGATGTTCCAGTTTTCCCCTGTTTACGTGAGCGCGGAGAGTATGCGATGGTGGCTAGGTCGGGACTGTTTTGCGAAACAAAAGTGTATTCTTGCCACCAGGGAGGAGGGAATGCTCGAAGACGAAGAGGATAAAGAGGAAGAAGAAATGGAGAAATTTTACGATGAAGGAGCACGACATTCGACAGAGCTTCCTGCTAATCGTGCCGAGGCGGACGCGAATGACGAGTCTGCGGTAGGGAAGAAAGTGAGTTGGCCAGGTAATGGCAAGGATAGAGGACGTTTCGCTTGGTATGATGAACGCGCTCCGCCAATGGCGTTCTGGGTAGCCGGTTCAGATGATCTGGTAGATGGACGAAGATTACTACGGCGGTTTCATAGGAAGCGGGAGCCCTACGTCCATGTCGTTCACGAGAAAGTGGTCGACAACTACGAGCACCTGGACGTGATTTGGGCCATAGATTCGATCGAACAGGTTGGAAAGGAGGTCAAAGAAGTCATTTGGAAGACTGCTCCAGTTGATGATAGGGAAATATGCAGAGTACCCAAGGGTTGCGAGGATCCCCAGAGCGAGTCAAGCGAGCTGAAGGATGCGGAAGTTGTTCAACTTGAACAGCCTCAATTTCCACCGCCGGCGCATATCGAGCTATCGAATACGAAATGGAACGAAAGATTAAAGCAAAGACGGGAACGTCCGGCATGAGGAAGCTTAATGTATGAAGAGCACATGTCTGTTCATGGAGCGCGTGGTGTCCTGGCGTTTCAGATTCTATACATCTGGCAATTTACCAGCATTGATCACGGATGCATTGGGTTTGGATAGAGGCTAAGCAGTGAGATCTTGTTTTTCATTTCTATAGAGAATCAGAAGCAATTTTCCTAATCTCCTCCCCATCAGTACCAGGAGTGCCCCAATGCGATTTCAAGATTTATCTGCTCCACGTGTTTGAGATGCATTTCCAGCCGAGATCACATCTATCAGTTCAACGATTGTATTTTTAATGGGGTCCTCCTCGATGCGGGTTGAGAGCAGGTCCATCCACACGTATTTGGCTAATAAGTTCCAACCAAATCACACTTGTCTCTTCGATTGCTGAAATCTAATCGGAGGGACCCCAATCTGCTTCAAGGATTTCGTCCCTCCAACGTGTTTCAATGGCAACTCCCTACCAGATCACAACTATCAGCTTTATGGGTATAGGCTTATCGGGGGGACCCCCACCCTGATGTGCTGTTTATTATACCACGTGTGTAACCTAGGCAGCAATCTAAGTGTGTTGTCGTTGCCTGTCAGTCTGAGGTGAATGCTAAACCGCGTGACGTCGGTCCTTACCGAATTCGAGTGCTCCCCGTCGTTTCCTACCGACTTTTATTCCCCACAACCTTTCTTTCTTTTCTGCACAAAATTCTGCATCTGGCCATTTCAAGGATATCAAGGCATAGAAGACGCGTAAGTATGCGCTCCTTATTTCGGGCTACCTTCATGTTCGTACTGACAAATTAGCTCCGACATGACGAAGGGCACGGCCAAGCATCCCCCCCACTGTTCAGCATGTGGTGGCCATCACCAGGGAGTTTGTGACAAGACTCGTGACTTACTAAAAATTGCTGGATGCCCATTATGCTTTCCTAAGCCTCGGAGGACGATGACGCCAGAGCATAATTTGGGATCTCAGACGCTGTCTACCTCGACACCGGGACCAAGCTTATCTGAAAACGTCGGCCAGCAGACAATGTATCCTATTCCACAATACCCAGCATCGTACTTTCCAGGCACCTCGTGGCAGCCTTACGATCCACAGCCATTCCAGGTGCTTCCGGATTTTCCACATGCTGACCCATTTTCGTCATGGGGTGTGCCTCTCAGCAACAGCATTCTATGGCTAATAGGTCCTGCTTCCTTTGATCACGAAGCTTCAAGTGACCTCCATGGTCTGGCCGCGTCGTCAATGCAGAGAGCCTCGCAATTCGTCCACCAGCCTCTCATTCCCAGCCCTCGCTTGATCGGACCAAGCCAAAGGCGTTCTGAGCCGGACACTCCTAGTGCAAGTGTGGCACCAACTCCAAACCCAACGCCTCCAGTTGCATCTTCAGTGTCTTCCGAACGCAGCAAGAACCATAACGAGCGCCGCAACGATGAAGGCCTTTCGACCTTGCAGCTATACACAGGATCCAAAAGCTCTCTGACAGGAATCACCTCTTCCGACATCCCAGCCACGATGAGCGACGAAAATGTGTCGCCGACTATGCAATCCGGATATGGCAAGGTGAGATGTTACCAGATAAAGCATGAAAGGATGAGACTAACGCCGGTTTACGATAGAGGATCATGACACGAGCGATAGAACGCACTGGCCCTTCTGATCCAACTCTTCTTGTCGATCCGGATACCCGAACAAGACCTCCGCCAGCTCTCTTCGAGAATTTACAGAAAGCCAACGAAGAACATAAAGATTACGATGATGAACATGACGGAGTGAAGTACGTTGTAGCACAGCACGTTTCTTTGCTCGGGGTCCGCAACAGCCTTAGTGCTTCCACCGCCAGAATTAGCTCGGTTTTAGGCAAGACAGATACACTCCAAAATTCCTGGGAGAATGCCTCGTCTAGCAAAAAATCTATATTGCTACGCAGTAGTTTGCTGACGGGGTTCGAACATGCGAGCTCACGTTGGAACTTTAATCTAATAAACTTACCTTTGTGATCTCTTTACCGGTGTGACATATGCTCACAAAGCGCAGGAATCGTAGTCCATCCACTGACCGCGAGACACCCAATCCAGCGCCCAGCGACGCTTACAACTCTGATGCTACATCTCACGAACCCGGGGGTTCCCCAACAGGTAGTCTAAGGTCCATAATCATAAGAGTGCTTAAGCACCAAAAGAAGAACCGGTTCGTAAATCGAAAATTACTTTTTAGTTTCCAGTTCTGACACAGATGTAGTTTTATGCAAAAGCTACTTTCAGACCAGAAAGTTTGGGGCCCATGTACACCATCTACGAGCCCTCGTAGCTGGGCTAGGGTTCTCGACTCGGACCTTTCTCCTCAAACATCGGCAGAAAAGCCCATCGAACAAGATCCCCACGATTTAAGTTTAAGTGCGCCATTACTCGAGGAAGATGCCACTGAGCACAAACTTGACGAGCTGGATTCTCCTTCGTCACCAGTTTCAACGGCTGCTGAACCTCATACCGATACCGATGGGCACGAAACCCCTCCTGAATCAATCAATCAGGAGCCTGAAAAAGAGGTCGCTGACTGCTGGGGATCCTTGTCTTGGCTGGAAACACGTACCAGTAAAGGGCCTGAAATCGATGATCATGGCATTCATAGTCATTTGGAAGAACAAACTCCACCGAATCCCCCCAAGACGCTATCGTCCAAACCCAGTCAAGATCGATTTTCCCTTTACTTTGGCTCTAGTAGTCCGGAGTCTGAGGAATCTACTGCTGACAAGTGTTTGGAAGTCGTCACAAATCAGAGTACCAAGGAGAACGATCCATATGAGTGGCTGGGGGCTTACTTCGACCACAAACAAGCCACAGACTCAGATTTTATTCCAGTGAGAATCGCGCCTAAAGAGCATATCAAGTTTTATCCGCCGCTCTCGGGACGTTCGAAGGGCAAGATAGCTGCTGAGATCGAATCACCTGATACTCCAGAGATGACGCATACCGAACCAGACAAAAATGTTATAAGACTTCCAGCTTTCATTTCGAGGAATAAGGAGCCTGTGTACCCGGTCATGGTATCTAGCGGCATAACATTGGAGCAGCGCAATCTACTCAAGGTGTTCGGGCTCCTGACCAGCTCCCCCAATATCACGGAAGATTTTTCATTTTCAGTTCCAGTCCAATGCTCACCCAATTCTCTCCTTACTCCTTCAGCAACAGATGCTAAAGCAATGGCATCTGCACAAACGATCACTGATCCAGGTCCTTCAGCCGTTGAAGCTCAGAGACGATTCGGCCTCTACTTCGGCGAGCCACAAACTGAGCAAGCGACTATCCGGGGACCAGGTCGCAGCGCCTCCACTTCATCACCGAAAATTCCGCGTCGCTCTTCGCCGGATCACACCCAAGGACAGTCGCAGAACAGGTCCACTCCTGTTGAAAGATCCGATGTTCCTCCCCACATGCGGTGGTACCGAATTCCCCGTGGTTAAAGAGCACCAAAGATGAAGGGTGACAGCGAACCGTTTCATTTTTTTTATGGATGAGGGGTGCCCAGTCATTGTAGCTAGCAAATCGATCAGTCGAAATACAATACAGTCGCTTGTCAAACTAAATAAGACCGTATGAAAATCTAAAGTGCCAAGATTGAGTAACGAATCTATAGTATTGGTTTCAAGAGAACCCTCCATATACCCTGCTTAGAGAGTTGCAGCAGTCACATTTGTATCTGATAAACTCCCTTAAACTGCACGCAATGTCTCCTGCTGAGGGTAACAAAAAGTTTACCATACGCGGTAGTAGGATAGATCTCTGCTTCAGATAGTATCAGAGGTGCGCTTTTACTCTACTTCCGAGTTCCAGCTACCAATTCAACAGGCTAGAAAATTAATTATGAAACGCAGAAGAGAATGGGGAGTACTGCTACAATCTCTTATTCCACGAAGGCCCTGGACTGTTTCCGAGGCATAGAACAAGCACAGTGGGTAATGGGTATCTTAAGGTCCATTTCTGACCCTTTCTCGGGCCAGGCGTTTGTCCTCCAAAAACAGTGTATGATGACACGGAAACGACCTTGTATTATCTTTTATTACTTGGTATAGATCTGGCCTCTTTGCTTTAACCCCTTTGACATTGTTGCACGAAATTGAAAACGGAAGACTGAAGTGAATTCTCGATGCTAAACTATGCGGGCTGAACTCCTGCCTTTCTTTTCTCTTTTTTTTTTAGAATATAAAAGAGACATGAATCTTACGCTCTGTCTGAGACTCTGCGTTGACATCTCTTTATTTCCTATACTCCTTTAGGTTGGTTTTCACTTTCTCACGTGCGTTTCGTAAGCCTTCCGGATACACACTTTATAAACGTATTCACCCATCAAGCCTATTAACTGCGGGAGTCATGGCCGCTCCATGGCGGAATCGGTTTAGGTCGGGTTTGTTTGGCACAATCCGGGCCCAAAGGGACTCCCGAACACGTTCGTGTTTGGGCCCAAGGGGACTCGACCCGTTTGGACCTGTGGGATTACCATGCCTAGATCGCAGGTTCGAATCCTGCGCGCCTCCCGCCTCTTTTTTTTTTTTTTTTCCTTTTCTTGTTACCGAACTCCTGCTTACAATGCACTCAAATCTCATACCGTGCCTTTTCAAAAACAATTTACCCAAACAACATTAACGCTCACCCCAACCACGAAGACCCACATTTCTGGCCAAGCTATCTTCTTAACACCGTTATTATTTATCGTCTGTACGCCTGCCAGTGTAGCTGTGGGATTTGCCAAATTCGAGCCTGTCAAAGTTCTTGGTTTCGATGTGGACGAGATCGAACCATGAGAAGGAGCAGCGACGGTCTTCCAGGCTACAGTGTTCTCATTTACGATCAATCCATTTTTTCCAATAGCCACAATTTCCCCATCGATCAGTGCCGTTGCAACATCCTGACTCTCAGTCCCAAGCGTTACGCTGTCGTCTATGACGACATCGCCCGCTTTGTCACTGCCGACATAGAGTTGCTCAATACCAGTATGCGTATGGCCTTTAGCATCTTTGTATGTAGCCATTCTTTCTAGCGTCGCTACTTTGGTGGAGAATGGGACGAGGCTGGAGCCGACCTTGACGCCGCTCCGCGCAAGTGAGATGACCTGTCCGTTGATCGTCTCAGGAGGGTGACCAATAGACAATGTAACCAGGATACCCTTGGAACCAATAACCACTGCCGTACCACCATGTGTCCCGAATTTGGAAGCAGTGTATGGTTTACCAGCAACTGTAAAGGGAGCCTCGATCTGATCTGTAACAAACGCTGTTGGAGGATTATATGGATAGGTGACACCGTTGATGATAACACCAGACGAGGCAGCATCGATCATCATTCCGCTGCCAATCTCTGGATATTGGCCGCCCATTGACAGATATAGCCCTGCGATGCTCACGTGGCCGCTTTCGCGAAGGGCAATGAGAGTCGTGGAGCTAAGTGTAATGAAGATAGATGATGGAGTTACTTTTGAAGTTCCGGGCTCAGTATGTCGGGTCGAGGCAGCGTCAAATTCATCTGCTGTCCCGAGTGAATCAGACGTCTGACCGACATCTGCAGTTTCTCCCTGTGGTATGACTTGCGTTTCGCCAAGAACCATTGTTCCGGGACGGGAGCTATGCATTCCAACAGCTTTTCCCCCAACTCCCGTCGGTGCAAAAACTGGAGAAGCTGCCTCAGGGGCAACATCAGTAGTTATAGACTGCCTAGCGATTCCAGATTCGGTGGGTCTTGGAGCTAAATATTTTGCTTCAGAGTCGTACCTTGTTTGGCGTGTATCCTGCGTATCAGGCTGTCGTACACTCTCAGATTGTCTACCATCACCAGGAAGTGGAGCGATGCTGGCACCAGCGTTATCCCCCGCTTCGTTCGATGCCTGGCCTGCTGGATTTCTTGGGTCTGCTGGCGGTACGATATCTTGCATGCCAAAGCCTGATAATATTGCTGCACCTACTCCATTTCCAATAATATTGTCAAAGTTGCCGGCGTGCGATGGGTCAGAAAGCTGAATGTTGGATTCTTCTCTTCCGGTATTGCCTGAGGCTTTTGGATCTCCCGGTATGGTTTCTGATGCCGCTGAATCAGCTTGAGTACCTTCTGGCTTATGCTCAATGGCATTGGAAGGATGCCGAGATGATGCACCTGGATCGGCTGTATTTGGAAGTATTTTTGACGGACGCGAAAGACTGGGTGGACTAAGCGTTTGGGTAGGCTGAGCAGCTTGAAGAGAGGCACCTGGGGATGCGACTTGTGTGAGGAGTGAAGCAGAGTGCGTTGGTTCTGCTGCTACGCCGGCGGCCGTCAACGCATGGGGCGGGTCATATTGTCCTCGAATGTCGGCCGAGCAAGTTGTCCACAAGGGATCCAGGCTTCGCAGGAACTCTGAAGGGACGACAAGAACAGGCTCATACGGGGTACTATGGTCGCACCAGTGAAAAGTCTCAGACGACCGTGGGGTGGGGCCCCTGTTTACCCACTGGTAGCAACGTAACTGTCGATAAAAAATGCTGTCTGGCACTGGACTATTAAGATCCGTGACATTGAACGCGGCTGTGGTGATGTAGCCTTCCGTGACGTACAAGCTTGATAGCGTGAGGGAGCTTGGGAGAGGCACAATAGTTGACCAATGCGTCGTGCCTATGGCACTACAAGAATCAGATGCATGAACACTGCCGTAAGAAATATACATGGTTGGATAGACAAAGGATGTGCCAAAGGCGTAGGCAGTGAGAGAACCAGTCATTTTCTGCGTAGCCGGCCAATATAGCAAGCGCACCGTATCGCCCGTGATAGCACAGTTTCCGCAGCCAAGTGAACAGCTCGGAGCTATTGTTTTCGCGGAGGGCCAGTACCAGACAGCCGTGACTGACGAGTTTGCGTACGTCGTGTAATATAACGATTCGCCGAATATATCCAAATTAAGATCTTTTATGGCCCCGGCCTTGAATAATTGAGCAGCGTTGTCCTGGAACTTTTGTCTTATAGTCTCACACGAGTCTCGATCTAATGAAGCTTGGGTACAGCCTGGGGAAGCGGCAAATTTGGCGGGAGGGAGGATGACGTCCGAAAGGGTTGAATGCACGTATCGATCCCACTGAGACTGGCATTTGGGGACCGTGGATGGAAGGATACAGGACGGCTCCGAGTATTTGGTTAAAGAGGTGGACCAAGATAGGCAGCTTTCAGTCCACGTGGAAGTGTCAGCCTGGGTTCTAGTAGTACCAAGGCAGCTCATGTGCTCGACAGAGTCAGTTGAAATGGTTTTAATCGTTGTGATGCCAAAGATAAATCCATCGTCTTCAAGTGTCATAAGGTACGTGAGGGATGTGGTGTAAAACGTCTTTGATGGAGGTTCGGCCGACTGCTCTATCGGTTCAGTCTCGGAACTTGTCAAAGTTGTTGATGGAGGAACTAGAACCCCAAAATGTGAGATGAGGTCGCTGCGTAAAGACCAGAAACTTTCCCATCTATCCCAACATGCATCGATGTCCAAGGTGCTGTTTCCAGCCCAGTTTGTCGATACTGAGGCAGGAGCCAATATAGACGACTTCTTAAAAAAAGATGACGCACTAGATGAAGGAAAGAATGGTGCAACAAGACTTTCGGCGCTCTGATTGCTCGGATCCGAAGGCCGGGGGTCCGGTATTGTCATGGATGTTGTTGGGGAAGGTATGGGCTTCTCCGATCGCCACATTGATATATCTGCAGAGCCCATGCCTGTCGAGCCATCTGGTATGGCGTATTGATCTGTCTTGGTACGAAACATTGATTTGGAGCCGACATTCCCGCTGAAATCGTTCATGCCCAATATTGAAGTTCTAGCCACCGAAATGCTTTTCGAGGCTGTAAGAGGAGATAATTGAGTATTCAAGCTAGTTATCGAGCCTGATCCCGTACATTTTGAGCACATCGAGGAGTTAGTGGCCACATATGAGGAAAGATTGACTTCAACTCTGTCAATTGACCACTAAAGCAAAATTTCCGCTTTGGACTATGAAAGAAACTTACCAAAAGGGGCAACACTTGATACAGCTAGCCAGAAGATTGACACAAGCTCCTTCCAGCAAACCATTGTTTGAGAAAAAAATATAGCAAGTAAGTGAGAAAGCTTCAAAAATAGGAAGATGGGAGTTATCGAAGCAGATATTATGATATCAATCCAGAACAAGCAGCCCGCCAAATTTGAGCTCAATTTATGAGAGCGCCGTGTAAAACGGCTCTGCATAGATATATCAACGAGCTTGCCGTAACATCCTTTTCAATTTGCCTCCTTTCCCTCTACAGGCGAATGGAGACATCATTTTGCAGCTGATATTTCAAGTTCCTCACGTGTCGTTGCTCTCTCTGGTTAGGCAGCCGATCGTTCAGCCAATCTTCCTGCTCAGCTGTATAAATCTTATTAAGGGTTACTGTACTTGCAACTTGCTCAGCTAGAGGCGTAAAACTTAGGTACCCTGCTTTTATCAGCTACGAGAGAGACGTACTGGCTCAGGTTTTATGTAGACGTCCAAAACGGGTTGACCAGATCCTTGTGATCAACAGGCATGGCTTCTTTTGACCGCTGCGCTAGCATCACCAAAGGCTTTGTCGACTTCAATTTTTCTACATTTGAACCTGGTAAGTAAGTGCTTAAGGATAATATCGGCGATCCCTTTGAGGCTTCACGCTGAGCGGATGTGCCCGATGATTTATGACATTGAAACCTCACCTCTCGGCCGAAAGACTAGCTCCGCATTGCATGAAATAGTTAGCGATAGTAGCGTGCAGTAAAAGTAGCATTGGCGCACTTCGTACAGCGCTTCCGGAAATCGGTCGTGTACCCAGGGCTAAGGTCTTCCTCAAGTTCCTCTGATCATATTTATAGAGCCGTCGATAGCTCCTATTCCATCGATGCGAAGTTTTAAGACTAATACATCTGTTGATTGCAATGTGTTTTCCATGGTTCCCTGTCTATGAGAAGGTTTATGTATAAGCAACCAAATATGAGCACAAACTTCTTTGCCCTGGATTTCAAACTTTTATAAATAGAATAGAGGATATCGAGAGTCCTGGAGTTGAACAGCGAGGGACTTTAATGCCAAGTGCAAAACCGAGTTTCGGAAGCGCTGTAACTGGTCGGGTAGGGAGTGGGAGCAGTGTTCGATTGCTATTGCGTGTTGTTGTGAGTGCCATCTTTTGAGTATAGTATGTTATTTGGAGCACTTCATTTGTAAACGGGCATTTGGAAGAGTAGTCTGCACATATCCGTAGGCTCCATAGCTGATCTGATCAGCTGCCGTGGAATCTGAGGGCGCAAACAAAGTCCCACTGGTATGTATCCGATCCAGGTGAAGGTCCTACAGGAGCCGTGGGGGCCACGGGGTAGCGTGGGGCTGCGCCTGTGCCAAATAAGCCAATCAAAACAAGCATTATCTCTATACCCAGCTAAATACAGTCGACGAACTGCAAGGTGCTTAAAAAAATTTCCAAGTACGCTGAAAGTGGAAAGACTCCTTTCTTAGCCGTCGGTGTACCCGACGTCAGGACTCGGTACCGCCTGGACACGTCAGTTGGCGAGCACATGATCCTGTGGAAGGCGTTCAGCAACATCAGCAGCGTCGTCGCGGGATATTGCTGCTCGCCGGCTCCGTGGGAACCATACTGAACCACCTGGCCTTTCTGCAGTAAAGGTTCACAGTTTCCCGGACCTGTGCTATCGAAGGAGCCAAAGTAGGTAGTGTAAAATGTAGTATGGGACGAATTGTGTGATTCATGATATTCCCAGTCCAGGTACGGAGTACACCATACCGTCCTCATATCACTATCTAATGTACATAATTTGCTCGCCAGATACGTACTGCGCCATACATCCCTTGGGATGAGCGCCAGATACATCACCAATTTCCAAATTCCTCACCATCGAATAGGTACGGACCCCAGTGCCACCATCCCCCTAGACAAACCAGAGCGAGCGAGATTCCTGAAAACCCACGTTCGCCTAAAACAAGTTTTTTTTCTGAGGTTTTCTGTTCTGGGGTCAAAGCAGAAGATACTCAGGGGTGCCAGGCCGTGATTACAACGGGATGAATTGGGGGTTTGAAACAGATCAGACTAGTGTGCTGGGTTGCGAGCGGAACGCTTGAGACAAGATGCTGAAGCTGGTGCTATATGGATAACATGCATAAAAACAATGGGTTTGGCCTTTTCAACACGGCAGGGGGTGCGTGGATGGTCTTCGTGAACTCCTCAAAGGGTCGTAAACAATCATTGCAGACTTTCTTTCTTCTTGTTGTTGTTTCTTCCTGTCGTCAATTGAAACCACTAGCGTTGCTCGTCAAAATCAAACCCCCCATTGTAAGTGTTGTCGCTAGTGGAGTAGGTATTCCAACTGTCGTAAGATACGCCAGTCACATTGTGTTGGGGAAGAACCGGGAACATGTCATCCAAGGCACTGGTCATTCCAGGAGCTTGTGGGAAGAGCTCAAAGTCAGCATTTGGAGCTTGGAAGCCAGACTGAGGCGCCTGGAAGCCCATCTCATCGACGAAGCCCTCATCCAGATTCATTTGATCGGCAGGTGAGTATAGGGGCACATCTTGTCCACTGAGCGGCGAGATGTGCTGAGGATGAGCGTGGCTTGTCATGTTGTGTGCCGGATAAGTATTTGTATTCATACTGAGATTGGCCTCAGAAGGACCGATGCTAGTGGCAGGTGTTGGTTGCTGCACTCCTCCATTGCTGAACATGAAAGGCGCATTGTCAAATTCAGTAGTGACGTTAAGATCAGGTTGCTGATCAGGAGTGAAAGCATCAACGAAAGCCGTAGGCTCAGCGGGGGATGGATTGGAAGAGAGCATCGGGTCAGAGGCAGAGAGCGAACCTCTACGGTCATCCACACTCATGGCTGGCGTGTGGCCGAAAGGTCCTGTAGTAGTGCCGTTTAGACCCATGTCAAGACCATTGAAATCGAAGTGTCCCTGCTCTGAGTTAAATCCAGTATTGGGATCGGCGAATCCTCCAGTATAATTGGAACCACGGAATAAATTGTCATTGGGAGGCAGCAAGTTTTCACGGCTCGCGGAGTTGCTTGTATCCCATGATGAGAAGACAGGCGAGGGTGCGTATGGTGTCATTGGAGTAGACAGCGACGGCACAGCAGGAGATATATCAGTGTTGAGTTGCTGCGCTCCACCTTTGCGACGACCGTTACTCTTCGATCGGACGTAGGTCCATCCGTGGGCTTTCTCCATATGCTGTTTGCAATTGCTCTCACGCTTTGAAGAGTAACTGCAAGGCGTGTACTTGCATCTGAAGAGCGACGGAGCAGCAGAATGCTTGTCATTGATGTGACGATCCATCTCCTTTTCCGTGGGCCAGCCATATTCATGATATTTACAGCCGGGCTCTGGACACTTCCAAGGACGAGAATGGGTTTTCTCGTGTTTCGTGAGATCACAGGGACGCTTGAATTCTTTACCACAGTCACGGCAGGTATGAACAACATCTCCTGGTTTCTCGGACTTACGGCGGCGAGCCATGGATCGGATGGCCAACTCATCATCAGAATCATCGGCCATAGACCTCTTGGATGAAGCAGCAGCAGCACGATCTTCATCAGAAGCAAGAGGAATACTCTTGCCATCCTTTTCACGAACTAGCTCCAAGGGCGAGCCATCTTGAGTCATACCACCCTTAAGGGTGAGCTTTTCCGTCCTAGAACAATGTAAGTACCCACACAGAATCCGCAAGATGAACAACGAACGACATGTGTCGAAGCGCATCTTTAAAAGATGATTTACATACGGAGAGAAATCCATCTCATCAAGTACTTCCCCTTTGGCTTCCTTTTCGCGGGTAGCAGCCATAATGGCGGCGTATTTACGAATCTGTTCAACAAGGTCAAGGAAATAGCCGTCAGTATAGGGTCGATCAGCAGGCAGCCGTTGGTCCGCTTCGCTAAGGGTCGGCACTGTCGTATGGATGCACCGGACCGACGTTTCGCAAAACCGCAGGTAGGAACTTGAAGTAGCAGAATATTCCTTTAAGCGACAACATGCCCAATGAGCGACTGCACCAAACGCCTCAAGTGTGATGGCTTTACTTACAGGAGCAAGGAAGATGAGTGTTTTTTCAAGGTCACGAAGGTTTGTGATGGCCTTAGAGCCAATGCGTGTGGGAACCTCCTTCACAAGAGAATGAAATTCTTTCAGGCCTTCCTCTGCGAGAATAGGATTCACAATGTGAAGTTCAATCTGCTTAATTGCGTGCTGGCTCAAGGCATGGCCAGGAGCAGTAGCGGAGGAAACTGAGGAATGGCTCTTGGTGATAGCAGATGATGAGCTCACGGCGGACGAGGTGGAGCCGGAGCAGCGTGTGCTATCGCCGACACTGGAACCAATGCCACTATCTGATCCGTGAGTATGATCAGATTGGCGGGTACGACGTTGGAGGCATTTAGCATCGTTGTGATCAGCTGAAGGGAGGGAGGTACGGTCAAGCATGAAGCTTGGGACCGGGAGGACCTCAGGGTCTTTAAGTAGGTTGGCACCAGTGGCTGTAGATGAGACGCCAGACAATGTCTTGTTAACCCGGTCGATCAGGTCAGCTACTCGCTGCTCGCCAGCAACAAGGTTCTCAAGTGACTGAGAAGATGTGTACGACCGCTTCGGGGAGTTTGCAATCGAGAGATTACCAAGATCGGATGAAAGACGGGTCGGGGAGTGAAAAGTATCACCCTTCTTGAGGGACATGGTAGTGGGCGAGGGAGTATCCGCCTGAGGAGTCACAAGGGGAGTAGTGGACTTAAGAGCCTTCCGGCGAGGGTTGGTGGAGGGAGCAGACATCCTGATGGGTAAGGTGTCCGGCAGAATTGGGGGCAGTGACCTATCGCTGTGCTGGTTGAGATCCGTTAGCTTGGTCGTCCAGCAAACCGCCGCTCCTCTTCACGAATATGACTCACCTCGATGACCAAAGTCGGGTCGAGTCAGAGCTTGCTGTGTTCACAAGCTCTAGCAGTGATAAAAGGCAGCTGGGGAAACTGGTGAGCAGGAAGGCATTGTCCACTCAGAGGGGGGAATTCCGTACCTGCGTGGACCAGATTGAGGGGAAGCACCTCAAGGCCGGTGGGTGGCGAGTAGGAGTTGTGAACCGACTCAGCCTTGCCAAAGCCCAGCGGTCCACAGAGGCCTGATGGTGACCAGGCAAAGGGAGGAATGAACGTAGCAACAACGCTGGCAGGCAGAAATGGAGAAGCTGGGGCGAAAGCGGGATGGCGAGATTATAAGAGAACAGCGTGACCTCGAAGGGTATGACAGGAACGAGAACAGCACAAAGCAAATAGAGGGGATAGAGCAATGAAAAGAGGCAAAGAGAGTGAGATGAGCACGAGATGCTGGGGGGGGTGAGCGGCCTCTATCCTCAGGCAGGCTGTGTGTGTCGTTGTCGTTGGCGCGGTACGTACCTCTAGGCAGCAGCCTGCGAAGCGTCGCCGCCAGCCAATGGGACGCGGGGGACTGCGCCGCACCTTGGCCCACGACCCGCGAAGGATCGAATGTCTTCCTCATCGGTTGACTCTACTCATTCCCCGCTGCTGCAAGCTGCCACCTGCCGCAACGGATGCCAAAATCTCCCCGACGGAGCTTGACGGATTGGAGTTCCTGTGTGACGGGGCGCGCACTGGGCGACTTTGCCCGCCAGTTGAGCCTCGTCTGGCCCGGCACCATGTGCAGTCCCTGGTAGCTAAGTCGGTGAGCGTGCCCCTCTTCCCAATGCGTTAGGTCCTGGATACTATTTTCTTCCACCCTTGGGTGCTTGGCTGATCACTCACCGGAAACTGATGCTGCAACACCGTTTATCATGATCGGTGAAGGATTGCACAGGTGGCTAAGCCTTGCACTAGCCACGCCTTTCCTAGTCTCTTATAGAGCGGAGGAGCGCCTCTTGCAGCGCTAATTAGTAGACTGTTGGCGCATGCAGTTCCAGAAGGCTGCGCGAACAGTCGCTGCATTCGAGCTGAGTGGTTGGTTCTCCGTCTTTCGTTTCGACACTTGCAGCGTGCACGTCTGTCGAAGCGACAACCATCGCGATCCTTCCGACGAATCCGCCACAATTTTTGATCGTGTGTGCGCTTGTACACCCGCCGTGCAGTGTCGAGAGCGCTGTACTGCCAGCAGCCGGTGGTCTTAGCAGAGTGCTCACCCAACTGTCCGGCCCAGGTGTACGCCAAGCCGTCAGACAGCCTTTGAAGCTGCAGCGGTTCAGGTCATGTCGAAACGCGCGCTCCTTCGCATTCTACTTCGTGGGCCGCTTACGTGGCTGCGAGGCCGCTCCGGTAATTGCTTTTCAAAAACCTTGCACATGATACCTTCCTGAACGAGAGTGCCAAGCAGGGCGACGTAACCGAACGTGAAGCTCGAGTTCTGAATATCTGAGGTGGATTGCCCCAAAGCCCGAACCCTTAAATCTTGTTGCTTTGGGAATGGCCTGCGTACCTACCTAGTGAGTCCCGCAAAGGTGCGCGACGGGTATGCAATATCCACGTCCATTCCGCATGGTGACAACCAATCCGGTCCTCTTAAAAACATTTAACCACATGCCAATCGGACACGGATGATTTTCGTAGGCGAGTGTTTTGAAACTGCTTGACACAACTGAATTTCGGTACATCGATTCAAATCAGAGTTCAAAGAACTTTTCGGAAATAGCACTGGTTGGGGTTCCACTATCGACGCACCCATGTGGGCTCTAAAGTGAAGGGTGTGATGCAGGCTCGAGCAAATGACATTTCTTTTCGGATACTGACATCGTTTTCATACAGTTCTCAGTATTAAAAAAAAAATAAGCAGCCTAGGCGTTTCATTCACCAGGACTAATCGTGCCACTGCCTTTTCCGCAGTTTTGACACAGTGCGCACTTCTTGTATATCTATCGCAAGATATGGTCAGCCAAGAAAAGCCAGGCTGGTTTAACAAAGGGGAGGGAGCTCGATGTATGAGCGGCGTCTGATGATTCGGATCCAAATTTTCAGGATTTCGATAAAATAAATCCAATCGTCGCTCTGTTTTCCTCGTATACTTACGACGAAGATTATGCAATCCGTCTTTTCCTTCACCAGAGCGTGGCGGGTGCATGTGTAACCCCTGGAAAGGTATCTGGAAAGGCTCTTGCGCGAAGCTAGAAAAGGCATCTACATCAAACGGAACAACACGTATCCGTGTGTGTACGCTAGCCCCAGAATCTTTCAATTGTATATTGCTTATAAGAGAGGCTCTATTCAAATTAAGGCCCAAGTATCGCGTCGCCCTTCTTATACTTACCGGCTTGTAAGAAATTGCCTCTACTAACTCCAGTGATGGTGAGCAATCGTCATCGCAAAAACGGCCATGTTTCGTCCGGGCAATCAACAGACAGTTAGTTCAAACGTCACTAGAATGCATTTCATTTGCCCATTCCACTAAACTCCTCGATGAACGGTAAGGCTTGTCGCAGATTTATATGTCGGCGTTTCACGTGCTTTGACCACGCCTGCTGCGGCCCAATGAGCTTCATCGTCGCTTACCCCTTGCGAGCGAGATGTGAACAAACACCCCTCTCTTCCACCATGACTGGCCGGGCGTTTGAGCCAGCATCAGGAACGCGGAGCGTTATCCCCCTACGGTAGGGTCACAAGCGCGGGTTCCTTTTGTCCTCGCCTTTAAAGCCTTTGTGACTCCATTCTCTTTGTTTCTCAGACGTGGCGTTTAACAACGACATTGTTTCCCGTTCTTCACCAGTCACTCCTTTGGAATTTCAATATTCGAGGATCCATCCCTCGTTATCTTCATTCCTGCTTATACACTCATTACATCCTTTCGAACCCATAACAAACCCTATCATCGACAACTGAGCAGGCTCCAGTTATTTACAAAGCTAGCAAGAGAGACGAGTTCTGCAAGCATCTCATCTCTGACCATGAAGACCTTTATGACCAGCGCTCTCCTCGCGCTCCCTCTCTTTGCTGCGGCTTTGCCTACACCCGCAGCCGGAGGTCCAGGTCAGCCACTTCACAACAAGTTTTCAGAAAGGCAAACAAACAGTGTCCCTAACCAACCCTTAGGCGAAATCACCGCCGAGGATATCATCAAAGTCGCTCCAGCGACCGCATCCTGCGCCGGCCGTGGATCTCAGTGCGTAACCGCATACCAAGCTGCGCCCGCTATTGCAAACTCCTTCAAGAAGTGGGGCATCATCTCCTTCGGCTCCCAAGCCGCCGTCGTCTCCACTATGCTCTACGAGTCCGGCAACTTCGAATACGACACGCCTGTCTCCCCAGTCCCTGGCAAGGGAACCCGTAATATGCAGTCGGCTGAGTACAATGAAAAATATGCTCAGGCATTGGGTGTGGCGGGTGCTGGCTCAGGGAACGTCGTTGATACTCTGAACCAGGACTTAGATACGAGCTTTGGGAGCGGAGCTTGGTTCTTGGCATCTCAGTGCCCGATGAGTACCAGGGACCAAATGCATGCTCAAGAAGCCGAGGGTTACGCGAATTATGTCCAGAGCTGTTTGGGCACGAGTGAGCTTTCGGATCGTCAACAGATCTGGAATGCGATCCTTGCGCTTAAGCAGTGGTAGAACACGTTATGTGGAGACCCGCGTCTTGCATTTTAAGGGCATCGAAAGCAGATATTTGCTTCACATGATCAGAGATCTGACCCAGGGGTTTATTTACTTCTTGTATCTACATTGACGGCCGATGCTGTGCCTCGGCTCTGTATTATGCCAGCAGCTAAGAGTATGGATTAGATTTAAAGATTCACTGTCTTTGAATATGATTACAATGTTGTAACGAAGTCTTGATGCCCACTATCGGTACCATCGTAGCTTCAATAATATACCTAGATTCCCAGCGGCATAGATGTGTACGCGCATTTCATAGGTCTACAAATTCACATAGCCTAGCAGTTTCCATCTCCACGCGTCCCCAACAAACCTCTTTCGCTTTCAGACTGACTGCTCCAGACCATACTTTATTGACCAAGACAGCGTGCCACAAAGGTCTGCGTCCCAAGCAGCTGCTGAACATCATCGGCAATCTCAGTTAGGTCTCAGAGTGTACTGCAATCGCTGATAGGAAGAGCTCTCCCTGCTCAGCCGAAACAGATTTATCCGTGACTATCATTTATGCTTCGATCGGAATGCTGCTGCATTGAGGTACTCCCCGAAACCCTCCGTTCGCTTCATGCACTGGATGACCTATTTTCTTCTGAGAGAGTAACTGAACTTTTCACCGAGACTTTGCATATCAGAATTCTTACTCCATGGGTCGCAGTAATTGGTGTCTGGAGCCGGCAGGCAACATGCCATCATTATAAGTAAAGAAACCCAATTGAGTAGCCGACGTCGAAGGTGCCCATTTGAAAGCTATCCTGTGGAGTGCCTTGCGGCCATGTATGCTTAGGGAGAGGTAAGTTAGAATTAATATCCCCGGGCGAATTCTTCCTCCCGCGGATCTATGGCGCACGATCATGACAATTTCGTTGATTGTATATCGTCATCTGAAAAGCGTTGCAGTAGTCCCACATTCCACCCTTGAAAAGTACGAGAAGACAATGGTATTAGTTCTTGGCTGTCCTTGAGCGTTTGTTGGATTGACGATACCGCGCTTGCAGGAAACGCTAGGCTCTCGTATCGAAAGTGAAGTTGGCCGTCCTTTTCTGCTGAATTGGGGCGGAGTCGCCACATGACTTTGATGGCGAGGGTAGGATCGTGTCTATTGCCGGCATTGATCGAGGAAGAGAAACTAATGTCAGGCGTGAAAGTCCAGAGAAGGAAAGACGGCGCCTGTGAATCATCTGACTCGGCGTGAATGTGAAAGTGTCGGATACTCTCATTCTCCACATATGCCAGGATGTGGGATGATATCCATTTCTCCAGAGGGAACTCAACTCGATCCATACGATCACTAGCAGCGACACTGATAGCCCATTTGTAAATTCGCCAACCCCGCGCATTACCGTCAGAACGGCCAATTTCGGCATTACAGCAGTCACAATGAAGGGGACGGTTCGAGAAAACGGTATCAGATTCGTCATTATACTACAAATAAACAATAAGCATGTATCTCCACTGAATCTCACTTGTTCGGCACCTCAAGAACGAAGCGGTGAAACGTAGAGACTATACGACAACTGTACAGAGCAACCCATCATGCTTCCCTTGCGGTACCACATAGGATACACCTCTACACAGCGCGGGGTTTCATCTTGGACGGTTGTATCAGAGAGCCAATACCGTGGGGTAAAGGTGATCTTGCGATCCAGCAAGCTCTCTTTCTTTACCGTCCGTGTAGCCGATGTGAAAATGACGAAATTAGAACGAAAGGGTCGTAAACGAAATGGAGTCCTTACCTTTCCAGCTTCAATGCCAATACAGTCTATGGGCGCCAGCAAGAAATACGAGGTATTTACAAAGCCCGTTCCAGAGCATGCTCGCAACTTGCTTGAAGCAGCATAACCCTTGCGAGCCGCGACGTCTTCATGCCCATTTTGATGTTGTTCAGAGGGTTTGTGACAGTGCCAAAAGTCCATCATCTCTGCCCAGTTCTCACTTGGTAAATCCTTCCAAGTCTGGACTCGACCGCGGCTAACAAAAGGTTGGCCGCACTCACGACAGGACAGCTGTGTTCTATTTCCTAGTGCTTCAGCTGCCCAGGGCTCAAGCTTGCCACTCTCGGTATCCCGGAATTGTAGAAGGCCAGGACTCGTCTCCTCGAGTTGAAGTCGTAGGGTAATATCTTTTGAAGGTGCCGCTGGAAGCGTGAGAGTTGCATCACCACCACCTCCGACTCTAGTTGGTAGACGGATCGCTGCGTCTTTACCTTCATGACTGAGCGTTATCCACTCGTTGTCGGCGGAAAGCTGGACTTTGGTCTCGTGGTTGTGTTCAGTCTGTAGGGTTGCGAAGAAGGTTATAGATCGAATATGCTGAAGCAGCTCCGCGTAGAGCTGTATCGAAGACATTGTAGGAATAAATTCTTGTGAAAGGTAAGGTATTCATTGCGAGGAGGTAAGTTCAGCGAAGGGGGTCTTGGCAAGGGCCGAGGAGAATTATTCGGAACGAGCCGCAGAGCCGCAGACCTGACGGCTCGTCTAATTGATGACATAAGTGCCTAGGTGAGTTGAAACCATGGATCGAATCTCACACTGCTGAACTGAGCTGTGAGCTCCGCTATCGTGCGCTCTACCTCGCTTGCGTCTCGCTTAAGTGATGTCGGCCTTAAGCTTCGAGAGCGATGATAGTGGTTGACACGGCCGTCCATCTCATCGCACTTTCCTTTTCTTTCACACTACACGCAATCAAGCTCGCTCAGTTTTCTAACAACCTTAAGCCCATCGCTCGGCAAACATGTGCAACTCGCATTCAGCAACCAAACATCACATAACGTCTCATATCATATCATCTCTCCATGTCGCTCATCTCATCTATATATCTCACCTTCTCTCGCGTCTTACAAGATGAAGAACTGGATGGGAACCTCCTACAATGTGCACGATTGAACTGAACGAAGCACACTGATAGTTGTTGTATTATTGACTATGGCCGTGAAAGTGCAACATTTGATGTCTTCATGTATATTGGGCCTCAGATTTTCGCAGGTCATGTCAATTCTGGGAGTTTCTGCGACGAGCCCGCTAGATAAACGAATCAGACAGATCAGACGATAAAATAAGCGATGCGCCTTGCTTTGCCTGTTCTCGTGGCTAAGCAAGATTTGCTTGGAAGCCCAACTCGAGACATGACTGCGAACGGCTATCTTCTTAGCATTCCCCTGTGCATCGCTCGCTCGCGTTTTGGGAGGGAATTTTGTATTAAATTAGCGTAGCTAGCCATCTTTCTCTGACCGCCTTAGGCTTAGCTTTCAACGATTAGCTTTTCTAGTTGTAGTAACTCAGGTGAGGAGCTGGATGAGTTATCTGATTGATACGATCCGGATGAGCTGTTAGCCGGAATCATTTCACCGGGGTGATGTTGAATTATCCATTCATACACACGACGCCAGTGATCCGGTACCTGCTTCCAAAGATCCGTGGCAGGCATGTCTTTTTGCTCAGGCTGCTTCAGAGTGGACGTATTCGATTTGGACAAAATCGCATTTGTCAGGGTCACCAAAGAGGGACGAAAAACACAAAAAGCTAAGGGGGGCATATTATTATTTAGCCGGATCCCGTCAAAGCACAGTTCATGATCTTCACACAATGAAAAACGCGGGAGAAAGTAGGACTTGGCTCCATCCTCAGCCGTCCAGTACATATGTTCAACTCTTCGTTGCGACTCGGTCGTTGTATCGCCCAGTGGTGTATGGGTATCGTAGGATACGGAACTCCACTCTGGATCAGAACTGCAAACGGAGGCGTGAAATTCATGAGGTTCGAGGTCGATTATCCCCTCAGGGTATTTATTAAATATAGGCCTCGAGTATTGAAATTTCGTTTGATTAGAGTCCCTTTTGAAATCCCTAATATAAATTAGCGTATGATTTGGTCAGCAGATTTTGACTTCAAGACAAGCTAACTCCATTGCTTTGAAGGTATTAATACCCAGAGGAAGTTGAGAACGACTTGTGGCATTTTGAGGTCGAGGGAAAGCAACAACAAAGTGGAGATGAAGTAGTAAACCCAAGGCTAAGGGTTTCATTTCGAAGTTTCTGGAAGAAATAAGACTTCAAAAGTTTAAACACAGCGGAAATTTGCGGAATTGCTGTAAGTAAATCTCCTTCAGCTATATCCTAAGGATCCCACACAATTTTGTAAACGTGGCTTCCGCTCGTGCGTGCGCGTGCAGACCCGTGACGATTGAAAACGGAGTAGAGGCGGACAAGCGGAAAGTATCGTATACGTTCGACCCTGTCAAAGACTGATGAAATCTGATGAAAGTTTGTGAATTGAGAATATATTACAATTAGTAGCTTAATAACAAACCCTTGCCTCACCTTTACAGCCCCGTCTTCTCACCCAACAAAGTCGCTTTCTCCCCACCCCCCTCATCCTTCACCAAATCCTCCACTCCCCTCCTGATCCCCTCCTCCAAGCTCACAATCGGCCGATACCCTAACCGCTTCTTCGCCTTCTCGATACAGAAATACCGCGACTGGCAACTATACCTCGCCTGCTGCCTCGTCAAACTCGGCTTCCGCCCCAACACCCAAAACACCGCTTCCATCAGCGCCCCCACCCCCATCGCAAACTCGCCCGACAGCTCCCACACTTTTGCCCGGTCCGCCGGCGGGCCCTTCCGCATCAGCGGCGCCGCGAACCGCCACGCCATGCGCGGGAAGTCCCAGAAGTAGACCGGCTCGTCGTTGGTCACGATGAAGGCCTCGCCATCGATGCGCTCGGTGTCGAGAGGCACGGTGGCGTTGGCGCCGCGTGGCGTCGCGAGCAGGCGTGAGGCGGCCAGCAGGTGGGCGTGCGCGGCGTTGGCGACGTAGGTGAAGTCGAAGAGGTTGTCGTTGGCGCCGATTTGGAAGTGTGTGCGGTTGGTGCGGAGCACGTTGAGCATGGGGGGGAGGAGCTGGATGTCGCGGGGGCCGAAGAGGCCGGCGGGGCGGATGGCGCAGGTTAGGAAGGTGGAGGAGGGCTGGCGGTTGGAGGCGAGGACGTGGGCTTCGGCTTGGGCCTGATGGTTGGTGAGATTAGGCTTGCGAGTACGCTTGGAGGGGAGGAAGGGGTAAAGGGTTGGAATAAATACCTTGGTAAAGCTGTAGTATTCTGGTTGAGCATTTTCAGGGAGAACTGACCATCGTTCGTCCGCATAAATAATATTATTTTTCTGATCGCTGATTATGCTGGCCGAGCTCGTATATACAAAGGCTTTTACGCCGCTTTCTTGTGCTGCTTTCACTAATGCTTTTGTCCCATCCACATTGACTTTGTACATTAAGTCTGGTCTGTTCACGTTGAAAACTGGACTTGCTGTGTGGATAACCACGTCCGGTTTGAGCCTCTCAAACAAGCTCTGGACACCGTCGGCATCGGTAATGTCGCCATCGTAGTAATCGGTTTTGTCTTGGCGATTTCGAGTGGTGTGCAGGTCAAGGACGGATAATCTTGAGGTGATTGAACGTTCGAGGAGAAGCTCAACGATGTGTGAGCCCAAGAAGCCACAACCGCCAGTAACTAGAACATGACCGAGCGACTTGTGCTGCGATTGTTGTGCTGACATAGTGGCTCGTCGTGGGGAGGGCGAGTTGAGCGACGTTTTACGCAATCTGGAGAAGCTGCGAAAGTTCCTGCAGGGTCTTGCGCTAGAACAACGTACGAGCCAGGGATGCCGGAGACACCAAGATTGTTTATAACGGCATCAGTAAGAGAGACAAATTTGAATTACTAATTAGCACTAACGCCATTATAGTTGGAGTTTGAATCAACCATATGATACTCGAGTGACCGAGGATCTACTCAAGATGTCGAATCTGGGCTATCTACGCATCTACATGCTCTCTAGCGAAATTCTACCGATACCTATGTCCGGCCGTAAACTCATGCTGAAACCACTGTATGCACCATGATGCGATCGATGCCGGAGCAAATCGGTGACACCGCTGTATAGAACCCAACTCCATTTGCCGATCTGACCAGAGCCACGTGGGTATCAAGAACCCTCCGAAAAAATCAAAACGCCGATGCTATGAGTCGTGAATCGTTTTAAGTTGAACTACACAGAGAGTGAATGTGGGACGTATTCGGTATTACTCCATTCTATGGTGAAAGAATCAGTCACAATAGATCGATGGATAAGGAAGTCAAGTCCGAAAGTCTCGACTTACTCGCTGCTCCGCTGCACCGATCTTCTCAATCGCCGGTTATAATCCTTTTTCTCATTTTGGTTGCCCCAGAGGAGCCTTGCAGCCTCTGGATGTACCAGCGTACGAGGATCATATGCCGGCGCTTCATCTTCTACGGCTTCAACGATGGCTTCAATGTGAGATTTCACATCTTCGGAGCGAGGTGGGAAATAACAAAGCACTCCACTACTGGAAATGCGTTGATGGAATATTGGGGTCTCGAACTTCACACGCGGTTGCTCCTCTGGAAACCTGGGGCTGAAGAAAACTTTGATGTTGAAGACACCGCCATCAAAATTTGTCATCGGTCGACCGAAGAGGACCAGGTGCCAGACGAAGGGGTTCTTTTCGACGAGTTCAATATCGATTGTGACGCTGTCATTTTTCTTAAAGGCCTCGACAACTTGCTCATATTGCCGCTGAAGATTTGATGCGATCCTTGATTCGTTCTTGACCGCTATTTTGCCCTGTTCAGCCCATCCTAGGGTTTCTTTATCCAGCCGACCCCGGATAGCTTCAAGCCTCCGCTTCAGCTGAGAATAGTTGAACTTGCCTTCCATGGAATTTCCACCACCCTCAAATGGCATGCGCATGAATACCGTATCGTCCTTGATCTTCTGCGACGCTTTCTCGATTGTAAGCATATACGAGTCATAGTACCACAGAAATCTACGCTTGAAGAGATCCCTGAACGGTTCAAAGACAGGATCGTCAGAGCTGGATTGGTACTCCTCTTCCGCGTTGTATGGATAAACTTCTGCCTTTCCCTCGGCGCGAGATTCATTATGCTGGATGCCTACGAGGTGCTCTAGTCGTTGAATGACGGAAATCCGGAGCGATTCATGTCGGATCTTGTCGACGTATGCTTCTCGCTCTTTGGTTGCGGAGGGATTATCCGAATTCTCATAACCAGGTTCGTTTTCGTAAGGGTCGGCAGACATTAGACTTTGGATGGAAATGAGGATAGACTCTAGACCCTGTGCCGAAGACCATTCCTCTCCACGTTCTCCACGCCATGTCCCTAAGATGGAGAGACAGACTTTGCCCTGGGCGTAAATGTTAGGATTGAATCTACATCTTCCGCCATTCGTTGTGATCGCCGTCACGGTCGGAGCTTTGGTGGGATACTCTGTGGTGAGTTAGTACAGCCTCAGCAACTGGCAAGATCGTCAGTAACTTGACCTTTTCCGAATTTAACCCAGAACTGGTGGAAATATCAGTAATAGAGCTCGTAAGCCTTTCTGGATGACGAACCTCGAAGAAACCAAATTCATAGGGTGTATCTGGTGGACCAATTATCAGAGCCTTGACATGACGGACGTCGGAGTCTCGACAAGCAACAGAAAGCGCTCAAGTAGGCGTTAGCGGTCTCGAATAGGTCGCGGAGTGATAGCGGAATACGTACAAAGGTCTGAGCCTTTCTGAATATCAGTAATCTCCTAGAAAACCTGGTTAGCTATCAAGCAAGCAAGCAAGAGGCAAAATGGGGCCGAGGCCGAGAGTACACACCTTTGAAATCCTTAGGATATGTTGATTTGCCATAGTGTAGTCACCGCAAGGATCGCGGCAAAAGGCTGAGCGTTTGACAGAGCGGGCAGGTCAAAGTAGAGAGGTTGAGGAAAGTCATTAGGCTTGTGTTATAGTTAAAATAGTTCTTGGTGGGAGCTGGCCAAGCTCCCACGGTCCCACCTCCCAAGACGCAGGGTCTGTGCAGCTGCCTGCAGATCGCCGCTACCAAACAGCACCGCACACAACATCAGGTGTCTGCACTTTCTCCGGGACACCTGCACCAAAAAGCGAAAACCGAGGCCAATCGCTCCCGTTTTCTGTTTTTGTGCGATAAGGCTGCTGCGTCTCCTAGAGATGGTCCAGGCAAGGCAGCCAAAGCCATTCCCGCAAGACTCCAGCTCGGAAACGAAATCCAGAAAACCGACTGCCAGGAATCAAGTGAAGAGCATTTAACAGGGACGATGGATTGACATCCTATTGGGCGCTCCAATCTTGCCTAGTGTTAAAGGCAACCACTAAATTATCCTCCCAGCCTCAAATTTGTCTGCAAAGTTGGATGAGGACATCATCTCCTCAAGCTGTTGCCTGGAGCTAACTCAAACCAACCACTCTCCCAAATGTAAGTACCGACAGGCTCTGTGTGGCTCTACGCATCTAAAAAAGGCCGCCAGGGTTGTCTTTGCACTTCTTATTATCAATAAAGCCGGGGGCTTGATCTACAACCGCGAGTTCCATTCGGGTCTCAGCAAACTGTCTGGAAACGATTACCTCATCCTTGCCGGCACCTTCCACGGAGTACATGCCATATCCCGCTCGCTTTGTCCCTCTGCATTACGACCAAATACCGCAAATGCGTCACAACCACGGCAAGGCCCCACTGGCATCGAAGTGTTGGAAAGCGAGAACTTTCGAATGCAATGCTATCAGACTGTGACAGGAATCAAGTTCCTCCTATTCACAGAGCCCCAGCAGCCGAATGTGGATGTAATACTCAAGCGGATTTACGAACTGTATGCGGATTTTGTGATGAAGAATCCGTTTTACACGGTGGAGATGCCGATCCGGAGTGAAAAATTTGATCGAGGGCTAGAGGGGTACATCAGGGTGAATCGATAAATCACTCAAAGGGACATGCAAGGCTGAAAAAAGGGAAATCATCATTACGAGGAACAAATGCGGTTGTGAAAGGCCCAGATGGTTGATGATATATGATACACGGCGCGACCATAGACGCCGCATGAGGCTAGACTAATGAGAGCCCGTAAGGTCGGTAGACCTCGTTGAAACGCTGGAATACATCTATGTTCGCTGCAGCTCGCATGGAAAATAACGCCATCGCTATGCTGTATCCATTTGATCGCCGTCGTCCTTATCCTTGTCCTTGTCCTTCTTGTCCGTTTCCCCGTTTTGTCCCGATGATCCACTTCCACTAGCTTCTGCATTCTGATCAAGCAGCGGCTGCTTCTCATCACCTTCTGGAATGCCTTCCAGATTTGCTTTCCCTTCTTGCTCCTCTCGCTCCTTCTTTTCCTTCTCTTTTCGCGCATTCTCCTCTTCCAAGCTCATCCGCAGAGCAATGGCCAGTTCCGGATCCATGGATGGGTCAACGCCAAACTCGAAATCATTTCCACCAGCTTGTCCGCCTTCCCCACCTCCACCACCCATACCCGCATTCGCGCCCATCCCTTCGCCTGCCAATATTGGTGTCGTGATGATGGAGTCACTTAATAGATTTGGCCCTGGTGGGATGATTGCAAGATGCGAGCCTTCTCCACCTTTGATGTTTTCGTTGAACGCTTCCAGCTTCTTGGTAGTCTCGTCAGAAAGGTCACCAAAAGCAATGAAGTCGATGGCAATATTGATCTTCTTCATTCGCTTTGCCAGCTTGACCATAGCTTTCTCATCTTCGATCATGGGTGAACAGGTGAAGACGATGATGCGTTGCCGTTGCGATTTATTCTGTCGGTGCTTGAGTGCTAGCTGAGCAGAGACACTCTTGTCAGCAAATTCGCGAGTTTTGATTTGGAACGATGAGCCTTACCGCGGCAATGTTAATGCTCGTCGAAACATGGGAGCTGCCTTTTATCTTAGTTCGGTGTAGTCCATCTAATATCTTGCCAATGTCCGTCGTCAAGGTTGTCAAGACTTCCGGACCAGCTCCGCCCATGCTCATAAGTCCTACCGCTGACTCCGGATTTGACTGGGTCTTGGCCTGGAAGATGAGATTTACTGCGTCGGACTGAGCTTCAAAGCGAGATGGCCTTTATACGATCATCAGCAGGTATTCGTGGATGTCATCTATCACTGCATACACATAATCTCCGTTTCTACTACTCTCACTGTTGTCGACGACGATCATCGTCGCCTCCAGAACCATCGTGGCGGTTTTTTGGACGCCGAGGACTATTCAGAGAAATGAAGTTGGGGACTTTGTTGTCGTGATAGAGATTTTGTACGAGCCCGACTGCGACGGCGATTTAATGTATCGTATAAGCGAAAGTCGAGTGACGATGTGCAGGGTAAATACCTCCTGGTAGGTTACAGCTTGAGTCCGCCTCTATGCCCAGAGCTCCAAGAGGGCTGTTTTGCCGAACTTCTCCCGCAAAACCGTCACTTTGTTTTGATTCGCGTCTTCGCAACAAGCATTCTCAACAGCTCATATACTCCCATTACACTCGAACTTTTAAGATAATATCGTACAACTTACATTCGCAAATGGCTCCCGCACGATCAAAGAAACAATTGTCATCTGATTCATCAGGTTATGAGGCGGGCGCTGAAAATGCTCACACCCAGACCACAGCTATCCCACAAGAAGAGTATCGCGCGATAACGCCGGACAGAAGTCCAAGCAAGCGACCTGTTGCTATCACACAGGCCCAGAAACAAGCACTTATTGATAATCTACAATTAGAGGGTATATTCAATCCATTGCATTGCCCCATACGTTGTATTGACTTCTATGCAACAGTTACTGAACGCGCGAGGAAGCTTCGCGCACAGTACGCACTACAGGCCCAAGGACTGCGATCGCGACTTGAGATGCGCATCAACCGAATACCTCAAGCGCTTAGAAAGGCCAACCTTGCAGAACTCCTTGCGAAACATATAGAGCAAGAGAACGCACCCAAGCCTGACGCACCAGAGGCATCCACCAAGGTTGCACCGATAAATCCGTTGCATTCGCCACATTCAAAAACAAGAACCCAAACAGCCAAGGATGCATCTCAGTTGCGAGGTACAAAGCGCACAAGGTAAGCTATCATGGTCCAGTTCAGTCCACCTAAGAGGTACTAACTCGAAGCGCAGCAACCAAATGTCATCAGACGATAAGGAAAACAACACAGTCGATCTTGCAATGCCCAAGAAGCGAGCCAAAGCTTCAGGTCCATCTGCACCTCCGGCACGCGCAACACGCACAGCTTCACGGAAAGTGAATCCATCACAAGTCCTTTCTCCGAAGTCGAACAACTCGCGTACCCTCCCGCAATCTCCAATGAGACCACCCAAATCACAGTTAGCCAGACCCATTTCGCCGTACAAGGCCGCTGCAAGCGTCGAGGCTGCGACCGCGTCGCTGGCTGGTTTGGTCAACGACAAGCCCAAGGCTCCTCGGGCAGCGAGTCGACAAGCCAAGACTGGGATAGCAACGGCCGCAGCAACGGGTGCCGGGCGTGGGAGGAAAGCGGCGCCAAAGGCGGCGCAGGCAGATGCCGGACAGGTACGGTCTAGCAACGGCAGCAACACTTCGGATGCAAGTGCAGGTACAACTATTGTTACGAAACAGAAGGTTGAGAAGAAACCGCCTGTGAAGAAGGGCGCGGGTGCTAGGACTGGGGCTACGACGGCTGCAGCGAAGAAAGCTGCAACGGTTCAGACGAAGAATGAGACGACTACGACAGCACCGGCTGCGGGAAGACGGGTTTTACGAAAGCGATAGCTGAGTGTTCAATTTGGGTACGGCGTTATGTCTTACTAGTAGCTTTTTCCTGTAGGGTGAACGTGCATGAAACTTGGCGCGGGCTGTTGACGTCTGGAATAACGTGGCTGTGCTTGAAGGATGTTCGCATGTTTGTCTGTAGGCACTGGTCGATTTGCCAAAGCTCTTGGTAACTCTTTGAATGTTTGGGTGCAGATTCAGCAAAGCTATGGAGTCCATTGGGGAATCCGTTTGGAGCGTTGGAGTCTTGTAGACCGGCATTCACAGCCAAGGGGCTAGCCTGAAATCCAACAATTATTTGCCGCCTTTCGGCGACACGGAGTCGGGGGTCAACCATATCCATACAAGTCCATCTCGCAGCACTCGCCTTCAGGCACCAATCCCAAACAATTTCTGCGCCCAGCTCAAGGCATGGCGGCCCCACGAAATCGTGCAGGGTGCCCGCCAGTTCGGCGCTCCAATAACGAGGCATTCTTAAACGCTGTGCCTTATAGTACGGCTCGAAACAACTCACGGGCCACCATGCATGGGAGACGGATAGCTACACTTATTTTACTTTTTGCAATGCTTTTGTGCGAATAGAAACGCTCCTGGCTACCCGCCTCTCAGGCGGTGTGCCGCGCAGTCTGCCTGAGCGAAAGTTGTCAGCCGTGGACTCGTGTACATATAGCTGGCCACTTGGAGTATGGTAGCATCTGCTCCTCAATCTTGTACCGAAAATCTCTTAATCGCTTGTTATTTGAAGTTGTACGGGTTGCTATCGGAACCATCTCTTGTGTGAATGAATCCACCTCTTGTTATTCCAATCTATGAATACAGATAGTGCCCCGTCGCCACCACCACCGGTGTGTAAGTGCTCGATTCCTTCTTCTCGTGTTCAATTTCTCTTTCCGGGTACATTTTCTTGTTGTTTCGATTGATCAAGTCATATGTGTCTCTCTTCGTCTTGATCAAAAATTGATTTGCGCTTCCAGTTGCAGTACCATACGCTAAGAATCGGGATTTCACTGGGCGCTTGGATATTCTCGATCAATTGAAAAACGCCTTTGGGAGTTTTCTTCAAGATTCAGACAATGAATTGCAAACGAGGTCAGCCTTGTACGGACTTGGCGGCATAGGGTAGCAACTTCAGTCTCTCACAGACACAACGTAGACCTGACAGACTCGCTCAGGAAATCCCAAATCGCTATTGATTTTGCATACTGGATCGCTGAGCAAGCTCCGACGATATCTGTGTTCTGGATACATGCTGGTACCTTCGAACGTTTCCGAGAAGGTTACCAGGCCATTGCGGAAACATGCGACATTCCGGAAAGAAAGGCAACAAAAGCTAATATATTAAAACTCGTTCATGACTGGCTTAAACACAAGATGTCTGGCCGCTGGCTCCTGATTGTCGATAACGCTGATGATGAAGACTTATTCTTTCGATCAAGTTCGTCACAATTACATTTTTCAGAACGCAAGGCCCCTCTATTATCGGAATACTTGCCAGAATGTGCCCATGGATCGATGCTCTTTACGACGAGGGACCTGATTACTGCGAATCATTTGACGCAAAATAATTTGTTCAAGGTTGACGAGATGAGCGAAGACGATGCTCTAAGGCTCCTAGCAAAAATACTCAAGAGACCTTGCAATCCCAATGAGTTATCTCGATTAGCTCAAAGCCTAGAACATCTTCCACTGGCCCTCGTCCAGGCTGCCTCGTATATTCAAAGACCTGGAATGAGCATCGCTAAGTACCTTGAACTTCTCAAGTCGGATGCAGTCTCGCTCTTGGACAAGCCTCGCCTGGTCGTCGGCAGAGACCCAGACATTCCAGATGCTCTTGTATCGACGTGGTTGATAACCTTTAAATGCCTGCGCGCCAACTTTTTCGTTGCCTGGAGGATTTTCGCGCTCATGAGTTTCCTCGACTCTCAAGCCATACCAAAATCGATCCTGCGGGCCACTGGTAAAGATGGACTAGAACTGGAAGAGGCTTTAGGGCATTTACTGTCATTCTCGCTCATAAAGGAGAGGGCTGAAGGCACCTCGAGAAGATGCCAAAATCCAGGTCGGGAAGCATCTGATAGTGAAGAGTGCTTTGATATGCATCCGTTAGTGCGACTCGTTACTCAAGAACGGCTGAAATCAGAGAAAACAGCCAAGGCCTTTGCGGATGATATATTCTCAGTAATCGCAAGGATCTATCCGATGGAGGAGTCAAATCCGTCTTGGGCTACTTATGACCTGTATGAGCCTCATGTCATGGTCATACTGAAGCGTGCTCCGAATAAAGAGACTCGGGAAGCGCGTGCAAACCTCCAGGGAAAAAGAGGGAGGATGTTTGCTATGTCCGGATTTTCTAAAGATGCCCTCGAATGTTTTGAAGAAGTCGTTGCAATAGTGAGAGAGCTATCAGGGCCAGACCATCCTGCTACTTTGCGTCCTACATTCGATCTGATACATTCTCGTAGCACCTTTAGCGACCCCTGGGAAAACCTCCAGCTATGTAACCAAACTTTGGAGAAGGCAATCGAGGTCCAATCCATCGATAGTTATACAACGAGAGTAGGGGCAGTAACAATGGCTGAATGTCTTCGAAAAATCAGTGTAATTGACGATGTCTTTGTACTTATGATATTCGCCATTGAAAGTCACCAAAAATCGGCAGGTCCAGATGACGAAGTGCTACTTGCTCTTGAGGATTCAGTAACAGTGGACTTGCTGCGATCTTCACAAAGCGAGAAAGCGGAGCATTTACTTGACTTACAGCTGCAGCGGCGGATTCAAAAACTTGGCAGAGGTCACTGGAGAACGCTTTACACAATGCAAGGGCTTTGGCTTCTGTACCACTCTACAAATCGGCCAAGACAAGCAGAAGCAGTCGCACGGGAGAGATTGGACATACTTGAAAGACAATTTGGATCCGAACACCGTCTAACTCTGGATTCGCGCTACAATTTGGCTCTGGTACATGCCGACTTGGAACATTGGGATGAGGCTACCGAGCTTGCAGAGTCAGTTCTTCGCGTATCAACCAAGGTACGAGGTCCGGGAGATCCCATAACCTTACATGCTAGACAGCTCCTATGTGCACTAGCCCTGCTCCAAGATCATCATCAACAAGCCATCGAAATGCAGTCTGACCTGGTGAGAGTGGCTGAAGAATCGCTCGGGAGATCTACTCTGATGGTCTCACTGTTTGCTAACAGACTAAAAAGCTGGCAGAATGAAGAGCAACGCGACGCCTATAAGATAGGATGGGGCGAAGGCTTCGAAGATCGTAGAATTGTGCTCAGCAAAGCCCTAAGTATGAGTTCTCTATCCAAAAAGAGGGATGTAACATGGAGCCAAAGGAAGATATTATTTGAAACAAGCAGGCTGATTGACGCGCTTTTGAGAGGACGTGTACGCTCGTCGATTTCGATATATTTGTGGGGAAACGGAGAGGCTCTACGACGAAATAAAGAACGATTGTGGGAGCGGAATGCCGAGATGTCACCAGATACGTCAAGAGATACCCGGCGTTCAATTGCATTGGCTCCGTGGTGTAGACGCCTTTTTGGACTTGGAAATAATGATCAGGAGACACCGGGTTAAGAGGAATCGACGAGTTAGCATTGTCACTGGAAATCAACGCATCTTATACGGACCATCAAACTTCTAATCGTAATATGTGAGTGGTATTGTTTTAAGACGGTCACGGTTCATGCGCGTGACACAATGTTCAGGCAGATACTAAGTATTTCCCTTACGCTTAGGTAAACACGATGCGGATAGAATAAGGCTAGACGCCAACAAGGTTGGCAGACGAAGTCAAGACTCGTTTGCCACGATTAACGACACGGTCGGACGTACAAACGTGGCAGAGCTGTGCCGGCGTCCGCGCTTGTGGCTGAGCAGTGGTGGATGATGCTACGGCACGAGTGGCGTTTGCAAGTCAGGCAAGAGCCAGAGGATCTGAGACGCTGCAACTGGGGCGGTAGCGAATCATGACTTCGGCGCCAACTGACCGCCCCCGCTGCCGGCCGGATCGCTCCCGTACAAATGAACCAGCCAAGCCCAACCTCTTCCTCCTACTCTACGCCTTCCTGTTGGTGAAACTGTTCCAGTTCTGTCATTATCCATCGTTGAAGTCTCTCTATTCGCACTTGTCAGATTCTCAAGAAGGTAGAGTTATTGCCTTCTCGCCTTGCGAATTGTTGCATTACTCGAATGGTCTCATCTTCTCAGCCTCGGATCTGCTAATTGCGTAGAAGGATTCGCTACAACCAAGATGTCTGCTCAAAATTACTACGCTCCACAGCAGTACGGTAATCCGGCTAATTACGGTCCACCTCAACCCGTCTAGTAAGTATTTTCACCTTACACTCTGCTCCTTCATGTGCGCAGAGCAGCACTGCCAGCCATTCTCCGATCAAAGACTGACACTTCAATTCCAGTCAACCGCAGGGAGTACGTATTCCTTCGGATTGATGTCGTTCGAACTCCATTTCTCGAGAATTCCTACTAATTCATTGCGTTTCAAAGCCTTACGGAGGCCCGCAGCAAATGGGATATCAACAGCAATATCCTCAACAAGCGCCGCCACCACAGCAGAGGCAAAAGAAGGACAGAAACTGCTTTGAAGCTTGGTATACTTGATGAGCCTTCTGCGATACCGATAGGATCGTATGCTGACCTCCGCCCTCAGTATTGCGGTCCTTTGCTGCTGCTTCGTGTGCGAAGAGGGTTGCGAATGCTGCGCAGGTATGAAACATTTACGGTCGCTGGCATGACTGCTGCTTATCCATCTCATATAGATTGCTGCGAGTGCGCGGAAGACTGCTGTTAAATGAACTTCAACGTTTGCGAATGAGTTGGCCGGGAAGTTTTAGATACAGGGAAGCAGAGAATCGGAAAGAACGAAAGCGGTCTGATGAGTACCTAAGTGGAGTATTACGGAATATGACCGATGCATGTTGAACCACTAGAAAATACGGTCATGTTCCTTACGAGCGCTGAAAACTCTCCTTCGTATTTTTCTTTCTGTATATGGGAGATCAGATACATGTCATGAGCCTAAGTTTTCTTTTCATACTGTTGTAAGTCTGCACCGTCTTAACCTATAGTTTAGTCCCCTATATCGAATCCATTTCACATATCAGTGCTAAGACAAATCGCCCCGTGCGGTGAGCTCTGGGAGGCTGACGTCCATCAGTTTCTCTTAAGTTGGACCAATCAATTAATACACAATTGATCCATAGTGTTTCCAGGCTCCTTAGTCGGACAACAGTATTGAACCATGAAGATTCGACATCAGCCTCGTCACTGACTACACCGGTGAACATAATGGAGCGCTCTATGCATCTGGAGAATGTCGGAAGTCCTAAGATTAGCATATGATGGCTTGAATTGTCGTCACGGGACGATGCACTGTTAGGATCGTGCTTTGCCGGGAAGTTTTAGCAATCAATATTAGCTTGAACAACTAATTTCTATACATTAGGTATAACCGAAGCGCAATGCGTTCTCGATCTGTGGAACAGACGAGACCATTTCTGTTGCACCACAGCGGCGCGTCTAGACAGTATATTCTTTACACACATTGAGAGATCATTTGTCTGGATATATTCACTTTTCTCTCTCATGCGAAGCAAAACTTCGGTTAAAATTCCCACAATGCAATCACCAAAGTCACAAAGCCTGTGGGCATGGCCAGCGCATACCAGCCTCCCAGCATCATCCTTCCCGCCTCGCTCAAACTCTCAGAGGCTACCCCAGTTGTAGCCTCTGGGTCACGTCCCTGCGATGTACTGTCTCCGAACCCGTCACTAGCACTTGCGGTGCCTGCAGAGCCCCCTTCTGCCGCCTTCCCAGTGCCATGTGAGCTCCCAGACGTCGATTTGGTTGTGGCCGGTACTCCCTGGCCCTCAGAGATAGGACCTCCCCAACCATCATCAAAACTCGCAGTACTTGCCGACTTCCCGGACGAGTTCCATCCCACTGCGTGCAGGATCGTCGACACCATTCCAGTTGCAGCATCTGCGTTCCTACTCTCAGACATGACACCTCCCATGCCATGGTCAGGACTTGTGGTACTCGACAGATCTCCTACTGTCGTCCCTTCCATTCCGCTTGATGTCCCAGTCATCCTCCTAGTTCCCGCCTGCAACCACAAGCCACTAGGCGTATTACCGGCCATTTCATCGCCAGGATCGGCCATACTGTTCGACTCCGAGATCACCTTCATCGAGTCTCCTACCAGCGCGTATCCCGTATCTGAGGCGAGACTTATCATTGTCCCATCAAATGTTACTTTCCCACCAGCTGTTAGCGTTACAGTGGGTGCAATATCGTAATCACCCAAGCTGTTGGCTGTAAAAACTCGATTCCCTACCGTTAACGGTCTAGGCGTTGGGAAGGGATTAAAGGCTTTCACTGGGGATTCAACGGCACCGACTTTGTCAGTGGAGGCCTTGGAGCCTTCCAGATATGTCGCCGCGTCAGAGTCGTCAGATGCAGCACCAATAGTGCTCCTGATATTGTCCGGAGAAGAGTTGCCCTTCCCATCCTCTTCGTTTCCACGAGTCTGTGATGCTTGACCGGCAACAGGGTCGGCATTATGACTTCTGGACAAAATTTGGTCATTCTGGCTTGGGTCTACTATCTGGGACTTGCTGACATGCGTATCCGAAAAAGGATCGCCACCAATGCGTCCCGTCCCTTGCGGCTCGCTCGGAAAGATCTTGGCGTCGGATGACTCGCGTGTCGGACCACCCACCACCGATGTAGGACTTTCGAGACCCTCGGCAGATTTTGTTACCGGAGACCCAGGGTCCAGCACTGTTGCAGCAGGAGTTGCTGGTGGAGAAGCTACAGTGACCGCCGAACCGTAAGAGGTTGTGGTGAGGGCTGGTGCAGAATCACTGGGTCGCTCCGGACTGGCAGCATTTTTGCCCGGTTCCAACGCATGAGGCGGGTCATAGAAGCCTCCAAAGGGGATGTCGCACCTTGCCCATGCGGGATCCAGGGTCCGCACTTGAGGAGGAACGACCAACATGGGTGTGTAATCAGTATATACGAGTGTTTTGCACTCGTTTGCATTATTGTAGCCAGCCAAAGTCAAGGATGAAAGAAGAGCTGGGTCATAGCATGCAGACTGACCGGCGTATGCGCTCCAAGGAATGGGATAGTTTAGATCAGCGTAGTTGAAAGAGTACGCACGGTAGTCAATACCAAAACCAGCTAGTGAGGTTCCACTCCTATAAGTTCTGAGGTTGTAGCGTGCGCTAGAAATTTCGCCGGAGGGGAGAGCAAGTATGAAGCCTGAATACGAAGAGCCTACAGGCTTGCCGCAGCTATCTCTGGCGTAGACATTTTGCATAGAAATATAAGCGCTATTGAGAGAGAACGTATATCCATTCGAAACTGTACTGAGGTAAGCCATTCCAGATTCATCCAAATTCTCATGATCTGCAGGCGTCAGTATTGATTATCCCCATGGGAGCCAAGGGTAACATACCAGTTGGCAGACTGGTGCGCGTAGACGTTATCGGCGCGTCTACGGGAGAACTTGCACACATGTCGCGAGACACGTCCGTAGAAATCGGTGCATAATATAGTTGGACAGTGTCGCCTTCTATCGTACACCCTGTACATATCCCCGGATTGCAATGACGAGCATCAGTCAGAGGAGCGGGGGTAACTGGGAGGTTCAAGCTCCCAAGGAAGGCACTACAGTCATTCGGACTGACACTACAGACCGGGGACGGAGTTGGATACGTCCCAAAGCTGGCCAGACCGGGATCAGGCCGAAATGAAGTTGTTTCAACATATGTGACGTTTGTTGAAGAGGGTTCTGCTCCCTTAGGTCGAGGATGACCGTCGCAAAGCGTGTAAAATTCGCCGACATACTGCCCATATGTGGAAGTGAAGGTTGTAAACGAGGTCACGTTTACTGATGAATAGAAGGACTGTTGGAATAGTACCTGTCTTTCAGCGACCCACGCGACCCAAGAGGCGGTCCAGCTCATTGCAAGCTCCGAACAGCTGCTTGCATATGTGGTACCTAGGAGCAGAATCAGCATAGCAACCTGAGTTTGACGGGACAGATGAATCTACGAAACGTCTCCAAATTCTTCTCAGACTAAAAGCCCAAAAATGGCCAATTCAATGCCCTCAAACAGAGGTATCATATTATTCTCAAACACCCATCTCGTAGCATCAAAATATTAGAAGCAGAGTATTGATTATAAATGGAAGAACAGCACGAGTCTTTGACAAATTTCAACACTTTTGTCCATGAACCATTATCAGATATAAACTTACCACTTCCAGTTGCTGGAACAACGTAAGGATTCAGAGGGCCACAGGAGGACTTCCCAAGCACAGAATCGGTTATGATTTCTATTAAGGAACACGATCGCGTCGCCGAGCCTATCAAGGCAGCAGCCGAACGGTGTTCCTAAATGCAATAAGACGATTGTCTCACTAGGTGGTTGCTAACAAAGCAGAAAGTGTTGTTGTTGTTGTATCAGAAGCTATCTAAGTTGTAGAGTACAGAGGGTTCAGGAAATAGGGTAGGTAGGGTCGGTCCGATCAGATCACGTGCTACCACAACAGAGCCATTGTTCAAGCCGGCCGTGATAGATGCGAAGTTCACATCAATGGCCGCCGAAACCCCCGATTCAGCTACGTCAGACGACATCGACATTCTTGGCGCGTTCCAGCTTAATATCTGACTTGAGGAGGAAGGCCGGTGTCCAAGATTAGGACTGCGAAACGGCTCTGACTCCTTGGTAATATTTACTGGAACTATCCTCGCCGCTTTGGTGCTAGAGACGATGGAGCGGCTAATGCTTTGAGTTGCCCCCGCATTAGTGGCAAATGCGAGATCCAATAAATCTATTATGAATATGGTAAGAGCAAAGGGAGACATGACATTTGAAGCTATGCTCGAAGCCAGCACCATAACTGAAAAGATGCGATAGTAACTTAGATTGAAAGAAACCGTCCCCTACCATTCTTTTAAATTGGGCAGTATCGCGCGCAGCCGCAAGCTTCTTGCATGGAAGTTCTCATACTCTATTTGAATTGAGGCTTGATCTTCAATCCGTGGTCTGATTTCCCTCACAAAATCTTGTTTGCGAGGGCAGAAACCAACATGTGGGCATTCCGGAGAGCAGTCTATTCGCTCATCTTCTGCAGGAAGCGATGCAAACGGACAGAGGACGAAAACGCTCTGTATTCAGCTCAGCGGAAGTCGAGTCGGGACTCTCAGCTGAAATCGAAGCGAACGTTGCAGTACAACAGAGCTGGAAATCTTTTGTTAGGTCTACGTCAGAGCATGCTTTGGTTCGCTGGCATCTGAAACAGAAAATGGCCGGTTACATGCGCTGAAAAAACCATTCGGGACAACGCTTAATTTGGGCAATTACCCGCATTGCAACCCCCATTCTTGTCGCACTGACCGGAAATCGGGCATGCGCTAGATCCAGTGTTCTTGTTGGACTGGATCTAATGGTACTGGTGTTGGATGGATTGGTGTTGGATAGATTGGATCCTGGCTAAGGATTGAACCGAATAGATTGGATCTTAAGGCGTGGATTGATCCGGACGTTTAGCTAATTTTCTAATTAGATAAGAAATGAAGTTATTTAAGAATTTTGAGGCTCGTTGTTATTCGAATT